>JAVXUO010000121.1:0-42774 GCA_033065855.1 Escallonia rubra | reverse complement strand
GGAGGAGGTTATAAGTCTATCCCGAGGCTGATATATGCTGATCCTCGATCTAAGTTGGAGACTCATAAAGATGCCTTTGATGTAGCTGTGGAGGCAGTTATTGGCAAAGTTACGCGGTCGAGGAGAGACATAATTGAAGGTCGCACTGATGAAAATTTCATTGAGGAGCTGAGTTGGAAATATGCTCTGCTAGAAGAAGGGAAACGCGAGGTGGGGATTCATGAATGGGATCCTTTTTTCTCAAAACCAAAAGCTGGTAATGCAGATTCCAGTGGTTCATCATCATCATCATCAGAAGCAGCCAAGAATTCTTGGAAGAATGAGCAAAGATCACATTCATGAGTCAAAGGCAATGGTTTCATTGGGAAAAATTGCACAGTGCCCAACGCTTGCAGGTTGAAGCTTTACCAAGGGTGCAAAAACTCTCGCTGAGAGTTAAAAGATGCAATCAAGGTATGAGCACTTACAGTGCGTTGTTAGAAAATCCTGTCGAGTTACCACCTAGTTCATGATCCCCTTGGACTTGTTTACACTGAAAAGAGAGATATTATGTTTTTGATTCAGATATAAAGAAGTTTTTCATGCCCTTCGCTATGTATTTTCGCTTATTGATTCTTTGTAATTGATTCATACACACGTCGCCATATGGTTTGTGTTACATAATTACGTTGGTTAGATCGTCTTACCCAATTTGGTCTTCAATTACCTGATTTTGTTCTATTTTCTTTTCCATTACTGCCTGTTCGTAATATGCCAACGAGTGTTTCGATTTATCTTGATGCTTGTATGCATTTATGAAGGTGTATAAGTTAATCTGGGGGCACTTTTTTGTCCTTGACAAGTACAACGTTCAGGCCTATAAGATCACGCCAGTTGCCACTCCTTCTCTGCAGGTGTTTGTTGGTTTTGCTTATTCGTTAGAAGTATTTTAGCAGCTCAGCCCCTTTTATTCATCTTGTAGCATTCATTTCTATAGCTATGTTAAACTGAGACATACAAATTAATTACCGGCATGGTTGGCAAGCTCATTTGGAAGGGTCCACATTATAATAGGTAATGAAAAATGACAGTAGCGGAAACGTTATAAGTAGCAATTCGCTTTTCTAGACAACTGGATATGGAAGGAACCAGAACTGTGGATGTCCTCTTCTTAGAGCAAAGAAGGGAAGGAAAGAGTAGTTTTAGGAGAATTGAGTTACTGTTGCTAAAAATTGTTGCCATTGTTTTCCTTGTTCTTCTCCATCATTTGTATACCTACAGGGAGAAATGTTAAGCTGCTATATTTGATCTCTCTTTCACCAAAGTCTCCTTCTGTGTTTTGGGATGGCCTTGGGGCTACTATCTTGATGCTTATACATTCTTCTTGACTTTTACACCTTTCTTTGTACGGCTAACATTTTGTGGCGATGCCTCGATTCTGTATTGATGATTCTATTCAGCTCTTTCTTATAATTTGAAAGAGAGAAGATAGATTCTTTTTAGTCCATCACTTCTTTTCGGAGATATAATGGGAGTCTAGGAATTTTGCCCCACGTCATATTGGGTGGGGACTCCTTTCTCATCCGTCTCCATTTGGTGCGAAGTCCCTCGAGAAGTATCAGTCTTAGATCTACGCGGAAGATCATTTACTGTACATTAAGCCTGGAGGGAAGATTTAACCGGGTAGTGGCATAGCGTTACCTGTTAACCGTTACTAGCAACCCCAAACATCGTCGCAAATATCCTTCACTTATGTATAGCAGCACCATTGCTAAACCAGCTTCAAATGCGCTTCTCTACATTCCTTCACAGTCCACTCCCTCCAGTTGGTGATGATCAAGAATCTCCTGCACTCTCAGGCTAAAGATTTGCACTCGGTTGCTTAGGTTTGTGTGGGAGACTGGCACGAAGTGGTGACCTGTCCTGTCGAACTCCAAGATCCTAGATGTAACAAAGCTATGAACAGTCACTTGAAGCTTAAGTCCCTCTATATATCGTTCATCTCCTAGCAACCCAGGTCCTATGGGCATTAGAGGCTTCACAGGCCAGCCACGCCTGTGCTGGTTACCTGTTAACATAGGTACTCGTACCATCTTTTTGGTGAACTTTGGACCTTACAGTGCTGTCAAAAGCTAATTCGCTGGTCCCCTTTCATATCCTGCGCAGCGTATATGCATTCAAGTACCATCAGCAGCGTTTCGAGCGGCATGGCGTCATTGGTGTGTGGAAGTGGCAGTGGAACGGTGTGAACCTTGTGAGCTTTTAGCTTGTAATTGTAATAGTTGATAGTTCGTTCGTTATGTTTCCGTTTCATGTTATAGATGTAAAGTTAAAAATAGCTGATTAGTGAAAATCTTGTAATCTTTACGTTATCAACGTGATTCTCTCATTTATCCAAAAAAAAAAGCTTGAGGCAGATAAAGCAGAGGTGTTGTAATGCGATCCTGGCCGTCAATCTTGATCCAACGCATAAAAGATAGCCACGTTGGCTGAGGTCCAAAGCACTGCTGTTTCCTGCGAACTCCACAACCTTACCCATTATTTTCTTCACCATTTCAGGAATCTTCAGCTAGGATTTCAACAAAGATTCAGAATAACCGTTGTCTTAAAAATCAAATGTCTTCTTTTTCTTTCCTCTTCCAAGTCAAATCCGCTCCATGAATCCATATCTAATCTGTACTTTCCAAGCTGAGGTTATTGCAAGAGTTCCCAAGGGCCAACCCAGAAGCTAAAGAAAGATTTGAGCTCAAACTTTTGCTTTTGTGAAAATCCCGTATGTACCTCTCTGCTTACAATCCTCCCCTTCTCCAAAACACTCATATCACCCTATCCCTGTGAAACCCATTTCAAAGATCTCTTGTCCATCAACAAGTTTCACATTATAGGATGAAAGTATGAAACAAGAAATGGGAAATTCATGGATAAGAATCACGTGTCGAATTCATTCTCACCGGTGGATTCCTTCAGTCCTGAAAGACGATGCCGGTGCTTGGATTTGGCCACAAGAATGACGAAGATGAAGAATTTGACACCGCGCTGTTATGTTTCTTTAGTGTCGATTTCATCCCTTCCGTCTCCTCGTGGATGTGGCACCTTTCTAGCTGCTGGATCAAGATTGACGGCCACAATTCGCGTTACAGCATCTCGAGGATCCGTGTCCATGAAACCTATATGTTCAGTTTTGCTATGGAGAGACCGAAGCTGCTGCTGATAAGATCTAGTTGAAGCTCGATCACCTTATTAGTTTTCCTCGATATTTGCTTTCCTAGCCCAGCTCATGCATTTCGTTCAGGGGCCATCAAATAAAATGTGCCCATAATTTCTTTTTTTAATATCATGAAAGTGCACGAAAATTTCACTTCAAGATTTATGTTTTCAATTTTTACATGTCAGAATTTGGAGTTTTAATTATGCAATTAAGAAGTACTTCCGTCCAAATCCTTAACTTTACTCCTAAACCGTCACGGGCAAAAGCTTCAATCTCTCTCTCTCCTCTCTTTTTCAAAATTTCCATTCTTTTCTTCAGTAGCCCACCTTACTTCCGCCGTCGCCACAACCCTAGCCCCACACACCCACCTCCACTCCAAGAAGACGCCACCGCTAAGACCAACGCCCTGTCGTTTTTGATATCTGCCCACCCTCTTCTCGCCGCCCTCGATCGTATTCTCTCTAACGTTAACGCCACCACTTCGCCGCAGCCATCTCACCTTAAGTTCATTGCATTGCTAGGTAGATTTGGTGGGTTGAGCATGTGCGTGTGTTTTGTGTGTGTGTGTGTGTGGGGGGGGGGTGTCGCGCGCTGGCTGGGAAAAGGGGCAATGCATGTGGTAGTTTTCTGTTTGGTGGGCGGCGATGTGTGGTGATGTTGGGCTGGGTTTGGTAGGTTGGGTGGCAGTGTTGGGTTGGTAGTCGAAAAAGTGGGCGATGGCCAATGGCCCGCGAAGGGGGACAGTGGTCGGTACTGGAAGGGGGCAGATTTCTTTTTTTGGGCCATAATTATAGGTAAATTGACGCTTTTGTCCCTGAGGGTATAAGAGCACAGTTAGGAATTTGGATGGAATAGGGGGGTACGTACTTACTAATTACATAATTAATACTCCAGAACCTGATGTGTAAAAATTAAAAAGACGAGTCCTGAAGTGAAATTTTTGTCTACTTTTAGAGCATTAAAGCCTTCTCTTTTCATTATATTTTGGTTATAAAACTGTAATGCAATTTCTAAAAATTAAATGTAGAGATAGGCGACTATGCCCCAATTGCACGTTATCGGCTGGAATCTCACATGTCCAACACATAGACAAATTCAACTGCACTCTCTCTCTCTCTCTCTCTCTCTCTCTCTCTCACACACACACACACACACACAGAGTCACTCTATCATAGGACCATGCCTTCAATAAATGATGAGGAATAAAACTCATGTATACCCCATGGTGAATACTCCGATCTAAAATAATACTTGTTACCAACTTCTTATGGATGGGATGATAGTTTATGCTCTTTGAAAGTAACGGTTCATACTCGTGTATTATTTTTGCCACTGTAGTTAATGCTTAAATTTCGTTTTTGCCTTATATGTTTGTTAAAAGTAACAAATGTTTGTTTCGACAAAGTGATGATTAGTGTGCGTTAATTAAGTATTTACGATGATTATTATGGAACGATAAATTACTTTCTAGATGTCTAGTTTTGGGACGAGGAAGTACTAATACACGTACCGTAAAAAAGTTAATATGAACATGTTATAGTCTTGTATCTTCGCGGGGGTAAACCACATAGTTCATCGATCACCCTGAGACTGCGACGTGCTCAATGCGCAATAGGGCAATGATTTGCTATTAACAATATTTCGTAATTAATCTCGAGAATTTTTTTTTAAGGATGTCTAGCATTAATCGATAAGAGGAGATAAGCGCAAGCTGAGCGCGTGACGGGAAGAGCCTTGAGGTCTTCAACAAATGCAATTGTTACTAAATGAGGCTTCAATGTCAAATACAAATTGCAGATTCAGCTCCATCTGATGACTAAATTGAAAAGCAGATAACCCAATTGAGACAAGAGAGAATGATTGGAATTTGCTGCAAACGGCTATGCAGGATTTGAAAAGAATGGCATAAAACCAACCAAAAAACATCTCGTGAAAACCCAACACTTCAGCTCCCTTCAAGAAACGAACTTCTCCTTCTCTCTCTTCAACAAAAGATCCTCGTGATGAAGAGCCCTTAATTTTCACGAGTTTCCTCTTCTCCCTCAGAATCTCAAATATGGCTCCTAAACTCAGTTTTTGAATTCTCTCCAACACCCTTCAAATACCCCCACAAGTCTTCCCCAGAAACATGCATCATAACCCAAGAGCCATTCTCATCCATTATACTCCATGGATGCCAAAACCCCGTTTTTCGTATCCACCTTTTTGCTCTACTTTGTTTGCCTCCAAGCAAACACTCTCCAAACCTATATAGTTCAGCTCCACCCACATGGAATAACCACTTCTTACTTCAACTCCAAGCTTCACTGGCACCTTTCATATCTTGAAAAAGCAATTTCCACCGAAGAAGAACCTTCTTCTCGCCTTCTGTACTCTTATGGCTCTGCCATGGAGGGCTTTGCAGCTCTGCTTTCTGATCCCGAGGTTAAGATTTTGAAGAACTTACATGATGTTATAGCTGTGAGACCAGACCGACGGCTTGAAATCCACACTACTTACTCTTACAAGTTCTTGGGACTAAGCCCTACAAGAGAGGGTGCTTGGTTACAGTCTAGTTTCGGTGGAGGGGCGATCATCGGTGTGCTTGACACTGGAGTTTGGCCCGAGTGTCCAAGCTTCGATGACCATGGGATGCCTCCAGTTCCTCGAAAGTGGAGAGGGATATGCCAAGAAGGGCAGAACTTCAATTCGTCGAATTGCAACCGCAAACTCATTGGGGCTAGGTTCTTCAGAAAAGGCCATCGTGTGGCTTTGTTGTCAGCATCGTCAAGTACTGTCGTGGAATACGTGTCGCCACGTGATTCACATGGGCATGGGACCCACACGGCTTCAACGGCTGGAGGGAGTCCGGTACCTATGGCGAGTGTTCTTGGCAATGCAGTAGGTGAGGCTCGAGGAATGGCCCCAAGAGCCCACATTGCCATATACAAAGTTTGTTGGTTCAGCGGCTGTTATAGCTCTGATATCCTAGCTGCAATGGATATGGCGATCAGAGATGGAGTCGACATCCTCTCCCTCTCTTTAGGCGGCTTCCCAGTCCCTCTATATGATGACACCATCGCCATTGGCAGCTTTCGAGCTATGGAGCATGGAATTTCGGTTGTATGCGCTGCAGGAAATAATGGCCCAATCCAGAGTTCAGTTGCTAATGAGGCTCCATGGATTACTACTATTGGTGCTAGCACTCTTGACAGGAGATTTCCAGCAATCGTCCGACTGAGAAATGGAAAATTCCTATATGGAGAATCCATGTATCCAGGGAATCTGATTCCAAACTCTGAGAAAGAACTTAAGCTGGTTTACCTAGCGGAAGGGGACAGGGGAAGCGAATATTGCGTCAAGGGTTCTCTTCCGAGAGAAAGGGTTCGTGGGAAAATGGTGGTCTGTGACCGAGGTGTCAATGGAAGGGCAGAAAAAGGTCAGGCTGTAAAGGAAGCTGGTGGTGTTGCAATGATTCTAGCAAACACAGAGATTAATCTGGAAGATGATTCTATTGATGCCCACATCCTGCCTGCCACAATGATTGGCTTCAAAGAAGCAGTGGAGTTGAAGAGCTATATTAACTCTACGACATTACCTAGAGCTCGAATCATATTTGAAGGAACTGTTATTGGAAAATCAAGGGGACCAGCAGTAGCAAAGTTTTCATCAAGGGGACCGAGTTTTTCTGACCCTTCAATCCTCAAACCGGACATGATTGCTCCCGGGGTAAACATCATTGCTGCTTGGCCTCAAAACTTGGGCCCCTCCGCCCTTCCAGAGGATTCTAGGAGAGTGAATTTCACTGTCATGTCTGGGACTTCCATGGCTTGTCCCCATGCCAGCGGAATTGCTGCCCTGATTCACGCGGCTCACCCAACATGGACGCCAGCTGCTATCAAATCTGCACTTATAACAACTGCGGAAGTAACTGACCATTCAGGAAAACCAATAATGGACGGAGACAAACCTGCTGGACTTTTTGCAATTGGAGCTGGACACGTGAACCCAGAAAGCGCCATCAATCCTGGACTGATCTATGATATCAGGGCAGATGAGTATATCACTCACCTGTGCACTATTGGATACACAAGATCAGATATTTTTACCATTACTCACAGGAACGTGAGCTGCCATGAACTTCTGCAGAAGAACAGGGGTTTCAGCCTCAATTACCCCTCTATTTCTGTGATTTTCAGGCCTGGGATGATGAGTAAAATGATTAAAAGGCGGTTGACGAATGTGGGGAACCTTAATTCCACTTTCTCAGTGGAAGTGATGGCACCTGAGGGAGTAAAAGTGAGAGTGAAACCACGACATCTGACATTTAAAAATCTAAACCAAGTCTTCAGTTACCGGGTTTGGTTTATATCTAGGAAGAGAATAGGCTCACAGAAGATGAGCTTTGCTCAAGGGCATTTGACATGGGTGAACTCGCGCAGTAGTTCTAACAAGATTAGGAGTCCAATTTTAGTGACATGGGAATCTAAGAAGTAGAGTACGGGTACTAAGCATGTAGTAGCAGCAGCAGTAACAGAAGTATTGGCTTCAAGTCTCTTCAAATAGGACTGGCAGCAGATTGTTATAATCAGTATGTTCTTACCATTTGACAGAAAACATGAGAATTCCTTAGACACGCAAAGGAGGCCTTGTCACCAGATATACTTTTTGAAAGGCGAAAAAGTGTTCTTTCCTTCATGCACATGAGCTTCAGTGATATCAGAAGTTATGGCAATTGTCCTCGCGTACCCTATTATCATTGTGCTCTTACTTAACACAGCATGTCAGCACCAGGCTATCAGAGGAAGCATGGCTTAATTTACATCTCACATTCGAGATGGCACGGGAAAATGATAAAAATCTTACAAAAATCTCCCCAAGCTTTAACTTATGGGTAAAAACTAGAACATTGAAAAAAAAACGAAGTATACAAAATTATAGCAATTACCCTCAGCTCAATCTTCTAGTGTGCATAATGGTAAGATTATTGGTCAGTTTCACTTTATCGTATAAGCTAAAACAGGTTTAAGAAGAAAAGTCCGTGACTGAGCAATCCGAGTAGCCGATAAACAACTCTCTAGTTTAGGTTTTCGAGATTACAAAAATATACCAAGTATTTTAAATGAGACGAAACGAGGTAGTGCTCAAAATCGGTCTACCCACATTAAGGAAAAATGGTTTAAACTTATGCTTAAGCTAATCACAGGATACCAACATTGTGGCAGACAAAAGTCAAACAGCAGAGGAGAAGGATTTACATTGCTCTCAGCTCTTGATGAACTGCAACCCATTCTGGTTAGCATATCGCTCCATGAATCTCATGAACCTGTCCCAATCTCGTGGAGTTCGCATCACATACTTTGCCTCAATTCCTGCAGGTCTCCCGTTAAGGAACCTGGCATTAACATCAACTGACTGAAGAACCCCTTCTTCATCAATCATGTAGAAGCCGGTGATATCCCCAACTTCACTGGATGAGTCAAATACAGATGGTTGATCAAACCTGAATATAGCCATACCATTGGTGCCATCCCTTGATTTGGTTAGCTTCACGTCTGGTACTGTTTGCTCATCAGTTCCTTGTATGAACTGAATTGATGGTTTTATCATCAATATAGTGAGTCTAGACTGTTGGAAGTATTGTCTTTGAGGGGTCCTGCGTGAGCTGGTTAAATGTAAAGGTTGGCCGCTGAATGCAGAGCGCGCACTGTGATGAACTGCTCCAGAGGAGATGCCTACAAAAACAGTTAGCATTACCAGTCATAATATATCACCAAGTACAAGCCAATGCCTTCTACTGTGAGCAAGTTTTTTATGCATTTTTAAACTTCTAGTGATGATACAAATGGTAAGATGTGGCCCTTATGAATGTTCCAAACTATTACCGATGATACATCTCATTCTATGTCCCTAAGTTTCTCAGGCTGGTGGCTCAATCGGAGGGAGAAAAACGAGTGTGGAGTGCAGCCTCCATTATATATGGGTCAGTCTCAGATTGTTACAAGTGTCATGCTTTCAGGTAAAAGAGAGGCTAATAGACCAATGTTTCCTTGCTTCACTACATCCCACGGAATCTACCACATGGATAGTTCAACTCTACCCGCTCCCTTATGAACCGAGCTAGCGAAAGCGGTAATCCTGATCATCAATCTGATGCTGCATACAGGAAACATGCCCAACAGCAGCAACATATGGAAAATTCAACTTTTAGATCGAAGAATGGAACTACCTACACTTTGATCATCTGGAACAACCTGATATAATCGCCCCATCATGAGCAAGACTATTACGAAAAATCAACTGAGGAGGAATTAGGTTCAATCATGCAATGATCTCTGCACAATGATTATGTGAATTCTCTTGAAAGCCCAGTGGACACTCGTGCGTTATTTTTACTTCTCTTTCATTCATCCCTTAATGGAGCATATAGGATTAATGAACCAACAACAGTAGTATAAAATCCAAGTATGCTAGGGCAATGGCGAGTAGTCAATGTGGGTAATCAAGTAACTCAATTCGTTAAATTCCTCACATAGCATATATAAGGATGCAAGCCTGCGATATTTTATGAACCAAAGAAAAATATTTGGGAAATCTAATACCTAAATCAAGATGTTTGGATGTTGCAGCACGAGTAACAAACCACAGTTGGATATTTTGGTCAAGCTAAAAGAATGCCGTATCGATTCAGTGTGAGGCCACAAGGGAAACATATTACCTTATAATCTAAGAGTGTGAGGTCTTGCAGAAAGTTGAACGCAACAAAATCGTTCTGCACTATTTTCAAATCGTTTTTGAACTCATCTGTCTCAACCGTGAAACAAACGAATCGCCACATTACAAGAGCAGAGGTTCTAGCTAGGTGGTTCGTCGAATTGGAATTAATTTGGAGAAAATTAGTTTAGAATTATGAGCAACTTCTCCATGGCTCCATGCTATGCATATAAATTATCAGATGATAGTCATGCACATCAAAGGCCATAAAAAATATGCCGCTGAGTTCATGGTATCATGTCTTTCCTACTTCATCATACAGTTTGCTCTACCGTAAGGAACTAGTAGATAATGCAAAATATGAAGAACCCATATCAGTTATTAGTAGGATTATGAACATCTATATAACCACCACAATGTTGAACAATTGCCCATGAAATGAAAGAAGAAAGGGCCAATGTGACAAGATTAAAGGATTCAAACTGCTTATAACCCAAGCTATGGCTGTGTAGTGTGCGTGTGAGACATATAAGAAGACAAGAAGAGGAAGAAGAACGAGTGTACCCGGTAGAAAGCGGCGTTGGTTTGAACAGTGCGAGACTGGAGACGCAAATGCAAGAGACTGCAGTGTCGCCATGCTCGCCTGTGTATGTGTGTGTGTGTGTGTGTGTGTGCGTGTGCGCGTCTGTGGAGATAAAGAAGAGGGGACTGATGAGGGTGGGTGTGTAATAAGGACAGCCATTCACTAGAAGGATTGGATGGTTACCCGGCGAAATCTATGTGGCACGACACGTGGCAAGCAGAGGGAGGGTTGGGCTGGCTACTTAAATGCACAACAACCAGGCGGCCCAAATTAACCGCCCGAGCTTCCTTATCTACTTGGGTCTAGTTGGGCTATGTCAAAGGACCTTTACCTAGATATGTCAATGGGCCGGTTTTGGGCAGGCCCAGCCCAGGCCCTTTGGACTTTTCAGCAAAAAGGCCGGGCTAGGCTTGGGCTTAGGAAAATGAACCGGAATTTCTAAGAATATGAGAGCCCAGCCCTAGTCCAAGCCAAAGGGCTGAGCTTGGGCTAGGCCAGACCGGTCCAAACAAAATTACTTTTTTTTAAAATTATTTTTAATCATTGTTAATTTTGTGCTAAATGAGATATCTAGTCATTTAATGCAGGTAGCGAAGGCCACGCACGCACGAGGCCAAGCCCCCGCACTCGATCAAGCCCAAGGCCAAGCAAGGTCGAGGCTGCTAAGGCCAAGGCAGTCATGGTCAAGTAAGGCACGACCAAGCAAGGCCAAGCAAGCCAAGGCCGATTGAATTTATGATAAATTTATGGGTTAATTACAAAACTGTCCCCTGAGGTTTACACGTTTTTGCACTTTGCCCCCTGTGTTTACAACTTTTGCAATACTGTCCCCCGAGGTTGACAAAATCATTGCAAACAGCTCCAAAATTGGACGTCCGCCCAATTTTGGGCGTTAAGTCGTCACGTGCACAGCACATGCCATTTTGGCATGGGCAAATTCGTAATTTCATTCCCATCTTCCCCACTCATCTCTTTCTCTGTTCATCTCTCTCTCTGCAGGTAGCCCCTCCCTCACCCCACCCCGCTGGTAGCCCCTCCCTCACCCCACCCCGCTGACAGCTCCCTCCCTCACCCCACGTTGCCAACAGCCCCTCCCCTTGCCTTTAAATCTTTGTTGTAATATACAAAAAGTTAGGGCACCGTAAATTTGTTGTAATATACAAAAAATGCCTTTAAATCTTTCTCCTCTTTCTGCCCAATTCGCCCAGCCCCACTGCGAAGGCTTCTTTCTGCCCATAACCGCAGACCGCCGGTCCAGCCACCACGGACCATTTTTTTCCCACTCACTGCCCGTCACACACCTAAGATTCTTCATCTATGACTCTGAACCGAGAGAGAGAGAGAGCAGAAGCTGCCATTAATAGGATAAATGGAGAAGATTGGTGGTCGTGGGAGTGTGTGCTTGCTATCCCGGCAATGAGGATGCTGACATAGACCAACCGGCCGGTGAGGGCAACGCCATAACAACCAACGGTCGACGCGCGACCAAAACCAATGACCGGCAACAACCAGCAATAATTGCGACCAGAGGCTGAGACCATCGAGCCACCTCCATGGGTCCTTAATCTAATCTCGCTGCTGTATCCCAACCACCATGACCGTCAGATTGGTAAAACTGGTTTTGGTGGTATTGATTGTGAAACGGGGTTTGGTGGTGGTTTTCTAATTTTGGTTTGTGTGCAGTGGTGGGTTAACGGAGGTGCTTGTGGTTACTGGAATGGGCTGAAGTATGGTGGTGGTGTGGTGTACGGTTGTAGGGTGTGTGTCTGTTTTGTGCAATTGTGGGTGTAAGCACCGTGCGTGTCTGTAACAGTGTGCACTGTGGTATCTGTGTGTGTGGGTGCATTGTGTGTAACAGAGAGAGAGATGAACAGAGAAAGAGAGAGAGATGAACAGAGAAAGAGATGAGTGGGGAAGATGGGAATGAAATTACGAATTTGCCCATGCCAAAATGGCATGTGCTGTGCACGTGACGACTTAACGCCCAAAATTGGACGGACGTCCAATTTTGGAGCTGTTTGCAATGGTTTGTCAACCTCGGGGGACAGTATTGCAAAAGTTGTAAACACAGGGGGCAAAGTGCAAAAACGTGTAAACCTCAGGGGACAGTTTTGTAATTAACCCTAAATTTATTAATAGCTGTTTATAGTTGTTGGGAGGGTAAATATCTAGAAGTGCCAAAAGAGTTGTTGAAATATGATTAGACGAATATAACCCCGCAAACTAGCAGTTATATAGATGTTAGAGGGGTAAAAGTATAATCTTTGAAAAGTATGGCCGTCGGTAGGAAAGAAGGAGGGGGGAGGGATTTGAAAATTTCGAAATTTTGAAGTTTTTAGGGCTAAGCTGGGCTTGGATTGAAAACGGGCTCGATAACGGCTGGATTTGGGCTTGGATACCGGCCGGACCGGGCTTGGATTTAAAACAAGCCGGGCCATTTTCGGAGGAAAATGGAGCCTGATCTTAATTCAGGCTGATAGGCCCTATACCCTATGGATCAGGGCCAGGGCTGTTTACCTAACGGGCTGACCCAGCCTAGACTTTTCTTGGGCTGGATCGGGCTGGCCCACGAGCCCGTTTGACATATCTACCTTTACCCTTGAAACTAAAAGGTTATAAACTTGCTAGAATGGCCCTTCTTTCATTTTTATACAATGTCGCAATTTATACCTGTCGAGTTCTATAGGCTTACATGACTAAATAATTTAAGGCAAAGGGAGTTTGTCTTTTGCTTTTCTTGCTATTCTTTGGGATTTTACATGAGATCATCCGACCGTCCATGTAAATCCAATTGAAATGGGGAAAAAAAGAATCTTAATTCAAGACCCACCCCTCAACCACTATGACCGGTGCACCGTTACAGACAGTAATTCAATATCACCCCTGCCATCACCAACGAAAGGTCAGTCGTACGCTGATGCACCATCGGTCTATCGTACACCATCTCACCGCTGTCACAACCCATTGCCACTGTGATCATCAATCCACCGCCACTATAAACCTCCACCGTCATTGTGTCACCCACCAAGAATCTTTTTAACAAATTACACGTCCCCCAAGGTCATCTATGAACTCTATACGTTTCTCACCGCCGCCAACATTATCACCATCACTACCCATCATTGCAAATAATAAGGCAAAGTTTCAAGGATTTTATTTTCTAATATGGTCATTTAAGTAACAAAATAGCGGCTACTAATAGTACTCAAATCTTGGTAAATTATACTTTGGAGTTGCTCTACTTTTATAGCAGCAATTTATTGACCTTTCTTGCAATGGTTTATTGGCATTTTTTCTCCTGCTCAGTCTCTCAGGGCAATTGAGTTCTTCTCATTTTATAAACAATTTAATAGTTTAGGCCTAGGAAATTTTGCCTGGCCCAAGAGAATTCAAACGCAAGTTAACGGAACGCGTTGTACTTTTAACGTCAATGTTAACGGCTTCATAACCGTTTGTTTCTAAAGCTAACATGCTGTACACAGTTCATGCTCCTATTTTGCTACAGTACCAGGAGCAGGAGGAGGAGAAGAGAGAATCAGCAATGAGGAGTCATTTTTTCTCCCTTCTCCGCCGAATATGGTCCAAAGATCCTCAACCCCTCTCTCTAGCCGATGCAACGGCCAAGTACGGGCGGTCCGCTGTGGCCATGGAAACCAACTATGGCAAATATGCATGTAAGCAAAACCCATTTTTTGTGCTGCCGTTAGTGTAGTGTTGATTCTCTATTTGGGTTGCGGTTTTTTACTAGCTAGGGTATTTTATTTGGTTACCATACTTTACTTCGTTTCATTTGGGAACCCTGGTTTGTACAAATTTGTCTTGGGTTGCCTGCAAAACGCCCATGGAGATATCCGTTGCTTTTGTTGTGCTTGATGCTTTTTAACTTTTGTTTGTATTCTGTGAACGTTTTTGTGCTCTGGTTTGGTTGACCAGGAAAATCTGCTTTGGACTTTTGGTACTTGTTGATTTAATTTTGTTAGAGATGGCTCACACCAAGAAAAATTTTCTACTGTGTCGTTCGGTTCGCCGTGAAAATATCTGGAAATCTGCTTTTACTCCCAATTATTACTCTGTGTCTATTAAATCACTTTGTGTTTGCTTGCCGGAATAATGAAGAAGAAATTGTGTGGGACCCATCAGCAGGAATTTTTTGCAGTGGCTTCTTGTCGATGAAATTTTGACGAGAGTTTCAACTGCTGTGTAGATTTGTTTTGGCTCACTGTAAGGTAGTCAAACCCTTTTGCATCCATTTTTCCTTTGAGCAGTTATTCCCAGTGACTAAATGAGGGACGCGGATCATCTGCCGTTGGGGAATCTACAGCAGAGGTGCTGTAGAATGATCGGTCCGTTCATTGACATTCAATGGACAGAATAATGTCACGTCAGACTCCTCTCACAATTTGCCCAACTTTCACGTTTGAGTTGCAAAGAGAACTGCCGAGTGTGAGTCGGTGCTGCCTCTCCTCCTCATTTCTCCTCTACCATGGCTCTAACTGATCAACTCTGCAAATTGAAGTTTCAACTAATTGCAACGCTTAAAGTTCCAGTCCATTGCAAAACTCAAGATACCAAACACCATTTCACCACCACCAGTGAAACCAATTTGGTAGAGAACTTTTGAACTCCAATCACCCAAATTCGTTTGTAATTCTTGAAAAATGTTTATAGGATGGATGTTTGATTATATATGCTTTTAGATTTAAGGATTTGGGTTTGCAACAAGAAGTCAACTTCGAGATCTACTTGATTTTTGGATTATGTTAATGTTCTTCACTAGTGATCATGGTGACGTTTTAGAGGAATTCGAAGATGAAAATGGAAGAGAATATAATAACGTCAGCCGTTTTTGTTCCGTCTGTCTCGGGTGGAAACGGCGGCTGGAAACAATCGAAACAAAAAACCCTTGTTAACTTCATGAGAGAGGAGAACATGAGGAACATAGCAAGGCAAAATTGGCTTTTAGGAGGACAAATCGACGTGGCATCATCATGTCCATTGAATGTGAACCAATGGACTAGATTAGTGTTACAGCACCTCTAACGTCGGCCGTTTTTGTTCCGTCTATCTCGGGTGGAAACAGCGGCTGAAAACAATCGAAACAAAAAATCCTTGTTAACTTCATGAGAGAGGAGAAAGGAGAACATGAGGAACAGAGCAAGGCAAATTGGCTTTTAGGAGGACAAATCGATGTGGCATCATCATGTCCATTGAATGTGAACCAATGGACTAGATTAGTGTTACAACACCTCTAATGTCAGCCGTTTTTGTTCTGTCTGTCTCGGGTGGAAATAGCGGCTGGAAACAATCGAAACAAAAAACCCTTGTTAACTTCATGAGAGAGGAGAAAGGAGAACATGAGGAACAGAGCAAGGCAAATTGGCTTTTAGGAGGACAAATTGATGTGGCATCATCCTGTCCATTGAGTGTGAACCAATGGACTAGATTAGTGTTACAACACCTCTAATGTCGGTCGTTTTTGTTCCGTCTGTCTCGGGTGGAAACAGCGGCTGGAAACAATCGAAACAAAAAACCCTTGTTAACTTCATGAGAGAGGAGAACATGAGGAACAGAGCAAGGCAAATTGGCTTTTAGGAGGACAAATTGATGTGGCATCATCCTGTCCATTGAATGTGAACCAATGGACTAGATTAGTGTTACAGCACCTCTAACGTCGGCCGTTTTTGTTTCGTTTGTCTCGGGTGGAAACAGCGGCTGGAAACAATCGAAACAAAAAACTCTTGTTAACTTCATGAGAGAGGAGAACATGAGGAACATAGCAAGGCAAAATTGGCTTTTAGGAGGACAAATCGACGTGGCATCATCATGTCCATTGAATGTGAACCAATGGACTAGATTAGTGTTACAGCACGTCTAACGTCGGCCGTTTTTGTTCCGTCTGTCTCGGGTGGAAACAGCGGCTGGAAACAATCGAAACAAAAAACCCTTGTTAACTTCATGAGAGAGGAGAAAGGAGAACAGGAGGAACAGAGCAAGACAAATTGGCTTTTAGGAGGACAAATCGACGTGGCATCATCATGTCCATTGAATGTGAACCAATGGACTAGATTAGTGTTACAGCACCTCTGCCGTAGATTCTCCTACGGCAGAGGATCCATGTCCCTAAATGAGCCAACCCAGTGGGCACCAACAATTGCTCATCTTCCTTTTTAACCATCATCACTAGCCCTGACAGCATCAGCCCCAAATCCTCTTTTTAGGACTTGGAGCTAATGGAAGACTTCATTATGTGATTCCTCGATCCGTAGGTTGACTTCTCATTCTCAATTTGGGAATGCTGTGGTGTCAATAATGAATGCTCCATGAATCAGGCATCATGCATCAGAATGTTCAACAGTTCTTGTGTTGTTCCCTAGACCCCAGTCTATAAAGTGATTTGAGTCAAAATACTAAAAGAATGAGGTAAAAGGTGTTTGAACTTCTGTTAGTTGGATATCTACAAACGAGATCCGCGAAGAATTTATGAAACGCAGGCGTGTTTTAGAAGATGAGCATGGCTATGTTACAAATGGTTTTGTTAAAAGCTCACTGTAGGACTGTTTCCGTCTTGATAGAACTCCTTTTGAAGTTTGGCGCAGGGCCACAGCAGGCTTAATGTAAGGAAGAAGGATAAGTTAGAAGCATGAATGCTAAATCATTGAGGTAAAAGGTATTTGAACTTCTGTTATTAGGGTAAAAGGTGCTTGAATTTCTGTTATTGGGATATCTACAAACGAGATCCACGAAGAATTTGTGGAACTCAGGCGTGTTTTACAAGATGAGCATGGATATGTTGCACTTGGTTTTGTTTAGTGCTCACCATAAGACTAATTCCTTCTTGATGATAGTACTCTTTTGAAGTTTGGCGCTGGCTTAATGTAAGGAAGAAGGATAAATTAGAAGCGTGAATGAGTAGTTTGTTTACTCAAATTTCAGTTCATCAGGGGTTCTGATGTTATGTGTGTTAGCAGGATAGATATGTAAGAATATCATAATCCTCTACCCCAGTCTTGGGTTTTGAAATTGAGCTGATTGTATGCATAAAAATATTCGAGTATATGTATGCCTGTGCTTACATATTTTTATGTATATAAAAACCTAAGTAGGTGCTTTTATTAAGACGTAAATTTGACCTCGGGGACTTGGAAGTTTATGTTTTATCTACAACTATGACATATAGGCACATTTTAGTAGAATTTGTTGTGGTACACTTTCTTGATTTAATCAATGGCAAAGAAATTAGGTCTTTTTGGTGAAGTTGCAACCCTATCGATATACTAAACAGGATATTATTCAAATTTGTTGGGTCTTTCTCATTGAGAAAGTGAGAGAACATCATAAGCCTTGGCTTGAGGCCTCAAACATTGCAAGCACGTTTGTTGTAGTTAACTACTGATAATCTTAAGAGTGAGTTATTGGTGATCAGAAGAGATAGGGGTATTTCTGATGATAGAGAATTTTAACGGAATTAGTATCTGTGATCTTGTTCCCTGTTATTTATTGCTTGCTACCTTTATTTTAGTCTAATTTATCGCTGCATGCTAGAGATGCTATCAGTTGTTTCTTGGAATGGATGATACATGGTTTTTTGAAAATTATAGTGTGGATCAATGATTTGTTGCACGGCCTTTATTGGTGGTTTATACATCAGCTTCATTGTCCCTCTTTTAAAGTAGACATGACACTTTTAAGTGCTTGTTGTTTTGCGTACTGCTGTATCGGAGCGTGATTTAGACAATGATATCAGAAAACAAAGCACTCAATAATCATTTTGACAAATTGTTAATGTATTCATAAGTTACACTGATTTATTGTAACACCCCGATACTTTTTTTTATCTGATTAGAAATTTTAGCGACGAATATATTTTTAGCGTCGATATTTTTTCAGCTTTATTATTATTTTTATTTAACAACACCTAGCGACGATTAGTGTAAGCTGGGTCATGTAGCAACCGCATTTTTTTTTCTTTTTCCTAACACATAAATTATCGTTAATATTTATTTTGGACCGCTTTGAGATAATAAAAGTTCTGGGTAAAAATTAGAATATCTAACGAGAGCTTAGGGGCTTTTTGGTAGTTTTCCAATTTAGGGTTTGTTTAATTATATATATAAGACTCTGTTAGAGCAGCCGCCCACCCCACATTTTTATCTTCTCTGGTTTACACGACTTAGAAAGAGAGAGTTTGAGAGAGAGACATAAAGAAGGCTTGAAGAAGAGGCAGATTTTTCGGCGATCGGATTGTTTTGTTCGGTAAGTTTCTAGCCCTTTTCTTGCTTAATTTATTCATTGATTTATGGGCTAGAGGGACGCATCAGCCGAGTGTTTTGTGTGTATATTTTAGTGATGCCGTAAGAGTGATGAGGGAACTCTTTAGATGGTTTCTTTTGGGATTTGCCATGGCTACCGTGAAGAGAGTTAAGTGTGTGTAAGAATGTACATGGCATAGATCTGTGTGGGTACAAAACGTGTGAGGAAGCCATGTTTTACAGGGTAATGGAAAGTTTTAAATTGATACATGTGATGATTATAGATAATATATACATATATACCCAGGTAATCCCGATATACATAAATGGGTCTCGGCTATATTTTGCGAAGAGCTGTAAATGGGGTAATCTTAGGTGAGGTAGTTTTGGTGGGTTTATGGCCGTGAGAGAGGGATGCAGCCTGGTCGTGAGTTGTGGGTTAGTGTTACCTGTTTGCGTGTGTAATATACATGCATGTGGTAGTGGATGTGAGGAAAATTTCTGTGACTGTGTGATGAAGTGTGAGGGAAGGGGAAGCCGCGAGGCAGTGGGAAGTGTATGCATGAGTGTGTGCCAGTGTGGGTTCATGGGTATGTATGAGAGAAGGAGGGCGGAGCTGAAGGTGCAACTGAGGGTTTTGAACGTGAGTTGCGTGAGCGGTGTTGTGTATTATATATGTGTGTGTGCGTGGGTGTAGAAATGGGTATAAGAGGTGAGACAGAGAGGGAGAGTGTGGTTGTATATATATATATGTGTAGGTGTTGTGTGAGTATATGTATATACTGGGATATGAGTGTGTGATTATGAAATGGAAAAGGAAGAAGGGCAGCAGGTGAGTGGTGCATATGGCCTGTGTGTGTGTGTGAGTCTTTATGTGAGGTAATGTGTGTGTATTTGCAGGAAGAGTTCGTGAGGGTGAGGCAAGCAAGGCAAGCAGTACACTGCCTTCACATGTGTGTGTGTTTAGGTAGTGTAAGTATATATATCGAGTGTGTGTATATGCGTGTGTTAAAGGTGTGATGTGGGTGTAGCAGCTGTGCATTGTGTGAAGCAGTGGGTGTGTTAGAGAGTGCTATATAGAAAGGAGACGACGAAGAGAAATGGGGTGCTGGGCACGGGGAAAGTGGGTAGTACACGGGTGTACCTCGGTAGCGCTAGGCACGACACATGCATAGGGAGTCTTACAGTGATTGTAACTGCGTAAAATTTTAAACTATAATACATTAGGCTATATTCGAATTTGTGGCAAAATGTTATGATTTTCTGACAATGTAGGTATTTTTAATATTTTCTATATACTCAGACTTATAAAAATCATTTGGAGCCTTTAAACCTTGAAAATGTTTTGGGAAAAAATATAGTGATATTTTTATAGTATAATAAAGACTTAGTAAAAGTTTGATGATTTTGGGGTTGATTTGCTATGATTTCCATATCGCATTAGTTTTAGCAAAACGAATATTTGAAAAATAGTTTTAATGACTTTTAATTTCTGATTTATATTTTTATACATATTTACAAGTTAAAATAAAAATTATGGGACTTAGTTTGCAGCTGGAAGTATTTTTGGCAATTTATGAGATTTTATTGTATTTAAAGAAATTATTTTATTTCAAAATATTCAAAATTTCAGAAAAATTATATTTTGACTCTTATTAATGTTTTAAGCTATAAAAGTATTTTATTGAAATTTATTATAAATTTTGGAATATAGTTACGCGTTAAGTAGCGTATAGGATTTCCGGTTAGCTACGTTGGTCGTGTGTGGAATACGTTTCGAGTCGCGTGATTTCGGGATTAGAAGTAAGCACGTGGTGGGTAGTCGATATTAGGGTTTCTAGTATATTAGATATAAATTGTGTTCTAACAATAAAATTATAAATTTAGGTTGATTAAGAGAATACTGATCGAGGTTGGTAGCATCGCTTAGCTTGGACCGAGGTAAGGAATTCTATCTGAACCCTATTTCGACATTCTGTTTTCAAATGCTTATAGAACAGTTTTACAAACTAAATTGATTCAATTTTATGCTGATATAAAAGATGTTTTGAAACTGTTCATGAAAGCCTAACTTGAACCTTAAGCGGTCGTTTGGAATTCTTAATTTGTTTATTCTCATCTGTTTTATCGATTCAATTATCATAAAATGTTTTGAAATTTATTTATTGTTTCTCAATGTTGACATGAGTTAGTAACTTGGGAGCCATAAGGATGGTCTGTATTGTTGGCGTTATAAGGATGGTCTATTGGATGGGTTTAACTAGTACCTAGATGGATTAATCAGTGTACATATGCATATGTAAAGCGATCGAGCACTGCCGGGGTGGCTATGATTATGTACTGGTCATGTTCAATGTTTCATGTCTATGTTTTATTACACTTGAATTGTTTTGAATATTATCCATTCATGCTTTATTATATCCGAAGTGTTTCAAATGCCTATTATTTAAGGGATTGAGTTGAATACTCATCCCTATGTTTATATCGTATTGTAGTGATTTCATCGAAAGCCAAATGAATGTAAAAAGTTGTTATTGGACTTGAATGTAAAATCGTTCGTTTTGTTCGATTTTATATGAAAAATCGTCTGAATCGTTTTGTGATTTTTAAATCTTTGTGCGCCCTTACTGGGCTCGCAAAAGCTCACTCCCCTTTGACTTCCTTTTCGCAGGTGACAGCCAGCAGTAGGTTACCTGAATATGGATTAGAGTCGAGCGGGTGTAAGGTAGTGAACTTAATTTTAGTATTGATTGTTAAGACTCCTGCGCGGGTAAAATTCTCTAGTTTGTTGGTTGGTTAGATTTAAATTGACGTGAGGAAATTGTAATGATGAGAGGCTCTGACATAGGTTTTCATAATTAGTTATTTGAAATGGAGGTTTTTATGCTATTAATTACTGTTTGTCTTAAACACTCCGGGCGGTCGCGGTGATACCTATCCGCAAAAGTTCGGCATTTAAAGCTCCGAAATTCCGAGATGTTACATTTATATCTTGTTTCCTTGTAGCTTGCCACCGCTCTCTACGCGGATCTAAGGGGACTTGAGTGATTATTTCTACAACATGCAAGTAGCAACTTGTGCACAAGTGGTGGTGTAGCTGATTGTGGATAATAAGCGATTGGTTACTTACCTCAGTAAGGTATCGCGTCAATAAAGTTTAATAGGTCGAGAGGCTTTAGAAACTTGTCATCTTTCTAATAAGTATTGTTTTGTTTCAAGTGGATCATACGATTGAGAGACCACACAGAGTTGATGATAGCTTATGTTACAAAGGTGGATTTTGGATGTGACTTAGCCATCCTACAAATCCATGATTGCAGTGGTAGCAACTTCCCTTGTTCTACCGCGGTAGATGTCAAGAGTACCTGGGCACATCAGATTTGCAGATAGACGCATCCACCATGCTCACTTTCCTCGCGCGTCTGACCTTATTCTCTTAGAGCATAGCATGCCTATGCACCATGTAAGTAACCGTACCTTAATTTCCCAACTATGCATAAGTTTCTTCCACGCCTTCTTATGTATTTTCATTTTCTATGGAAACTCTGGAGGTCCTCTTTAAAACTACAAAGGTTCTATAGTAGGTCTAGTATCTTTTCAGACGAAGGAAGTGGTGAGAGACGAACTGGATACCGGCAAGGGGACATTAGCTCCGATTTATATACCTCTACTACTCCACTCCTTGGGTTACGGAATTCCCAGTAGGTATATATGCGCATTATTGGAATCTCCAATAGGCAGATACAAGTTACAATTCTACCTTTACATGTAGCTTTAAAAAATTTGTTAGCATGTCTAATATTCTTATTTCTTATTTCAGTTCCAAGGTGGTGCAGAAGGTAGATGCCATATTTGAGGCTGAAGAATCACTACCACAGGATGGGAATGAAGGTGTTGTTTTTAACCACCAGGGTACAATCGGTTTTCCTATATGTTAAGTGGGTTATGACTGCTTACCGTGTGTCTGTTTTGTAGGTAATCAAGCATTAAAGCAAAGTGCAGTGGTGTCTGTAGATCCCGAAGCGTCGAAGGATAACGTGGTAAGATTCCATTTAATTGTCTATTTTCCAAATTCTGATAGCATCTTTTTGGCAGAGCAAATGATTTGCTGGGGTATTTCCTTAATTTCAGCCCAGGATTTCAGATGTCCATAATGGACATGTTAATAAGTTACACTCAGTTAGTTAACGAATGTGTTTGTTTCCCTATGTGGTTAAGGGGAGTGGAGTGATTATTTCTAAAACAGGCCAAGTAGCAACTTGTGCACACGTGGTGGCGCAGTTGATTGTGGATGATAAGCGATTTGTTACTTCTCTCAGTAAGGTATCGCATCTATAGAGTTTAATAGGTCGAGAGGCTTTAGAAACTTGTCATTTTTCTAATAAGTATCCTTTTGTTTCAAGTGCATCATACGATTCAGAGACCACACAGAGTTGATGAGAGCTTCTGTTACAAGGGTGGATTTTGGATGTGACTTGGCCATCCTACAAATCGATGATTGCAGTGGCAACGACTTCCCATGTTCTACCCTCGCGGGAGATGTCAAGAGAGGGGAATAAGCTTTTACAATAGGCAAGTCACTAGGTTACTACCACAACATAGTACCACATCAGATTTGTAGATAGACGCATCCACCATGTTCACTTTCCTCTCGCGTTTGACCTATTGTAAAAACTTATTCCCCTCTCTTGACATCTAACGCAGTAGAACAAGAGAAGTCTGTGTCATTGCAATCATCGATTTGTAGGATGGCCAAGTCACATCCAAAATCCACCCTTGTAACAGAAGCTCTCATCAACTCTGTGTGGTCTCTGAATCGTATGATGCACTTGAAACAATACTTATTAGAAAAATGACAAGTTTCTAAAGCCTCTCGACCTATTAAACTCTATAGATGCGATACCTTACTGAGGTAAGCGACCAATCGCTTGTTATCCACAATCAGCTGCGCCACCACGTGTGCACAAGTTGCTACTTAGCCTGTTATAAAAATAATCACTCCACTCCCCTTAACCACATAGGGAAACAAACACATTCGTTAACTAACTGAGTGTAACTGATTAACATAACCATTTTGGAGATATGAAATTAAGGAAATACCCCAGCAAATCATTTGCTCTGCCAAAAAGATGCTATCAGAATTTGGAAAATAGACAATTAAATGGAATCTTACCACGTTATCCTTCGACGCTTCGGGATCTACAGACGTCGTTGCACCTTGTTTGAATGCTTGATTACCTACAAAACAGACACACGGTAAGCAGTCATAACCCACTTAACATATAGGAAAACCGATTGTACCCTGGTGGTTAAAAACAGCACCTCCATTCCCATCCTGTGGTAGTGATTCTTCGGCCTCAAATATGGCATCTACCTTCTGCACCACCTTGGAACTGAAATAAGAAATAACAATATTAGACATGCTAACAAATTATATTAAGCTACATGTAAAGGTACGCAGAAGTGTAACTTGTACCTGTTTAGTGGAGACTCCAATAAAGCACGTATATACCTACTGGGAATTCCAAAACCCAAGGAGTAGAGAAGTATAGGTACATAAATAGGAACTACCGTCCCCTTGTCGATCTCCAGTTCTCCTCTCACCTCTTCCTCCGCCTGAAAGGATACTAGACCTACCATAGAACCTCTGTAGTTGTAAATAGGTCCTCCAGAGTTTCCCTAGAAAATGAAAATACATAAGAAGGCGTGGAAGGAACTTATGCAGAGTTGGCAAATTAAGGTGCGGTTACTTACGTGGTGGATAGGCATGCTGTGCTCTAAGAGAAGAATGTCAGAAGCGAGAGGAAAGTGAACATGGTGGATGCGTCTATCTACAAATCTGATGTGCCCAGGTACTACGCTGTGGTAGTAACCTAGCGGACTGCCTACTGTGAAAACTGCTTCCCCTCTCTTGACATCTCCCGCGAGGGTAGAACATGGGAAGTCGTTGCCATATTTGAGGCTGAAGAATCATTGCCACATGATAGGAATAGAGGTGTTGTTTTTAACCACCAGGGTACAATTGGTTTTGCTATATGTTAAGTGGATTATGGCTGCTTAATGTGTGTTTGCTTTGTATGTAATCAAGCAAGGTACAACGACGTTTGTGGATCTCAAAGCATCGAAGGAAAATGTGGTTAGTTTCTATTTAATTGTCTATTTTCCAAATTCTGATAGAATTTTTTGACAGAGCAAACGATTTGTGGAGTATTTCCTTAATTCCATTTCTAGCCTAGGATTTCAGATGTCTATAATGGATATGTTAATTGTGTTACACTTAGTTACTTAATGAATGTGTTTGTTACCCTATGTGGTCTAAGGGGAGTGGAGTGATTATTTCTAAAACAGGCCAAGTAGCAACTTGTGCACACGTGGTGGCACAACTGATCGTGGATAACAAGCGATTGGTCGCTTACCTCAGTAAGGTATCGCATCTATAGAGTTTAATAGGTCGAGAGGCTTTAGAAACTTGTCATTTTTCTAATAAATATTGTTTTGTTTCAAGCGCATCATATGATTGAGAGACAACACAGAGTTGATGAGAGATTTTGGTGGATTTTGGATGTGACTTGGCCATCCTACAAATCGATGATTGCAGTGGCAACGACTTCCCATGTTCTTCCGCGGTAGATGTCAAGAGAAGGGAAAAAGTTTTTACATTAGGCAACTCAATAGGTCACCACCACAGCGTAGTACCTGGGCACATCAGATTTGTAGATAGACGCATCCACCATGTTCACTTTCCTCTCACGTCTGACCTATTGTAAAACTTTTTTCCCATCTCTTAACAGGTATCGCGGTAGAAGAAGGGAAGTCGATGTCACTGCAATCATGAATTTGTAGGATGACTAAGTCACGTCTAAAATCCACCTTTGTAACACAAGCTCTTATTAACTCTGTGTGGTTTCTCAATCGTATGATGCACTTGAAACAAAACAATACTTATTAGAAAATGACAAGTTTCTAAAGCCTCTCGACCTATTAAACTCTATAGATGCGATACCTTACCGAGGTAAGCAGCCAATCACTTATTATTAACAATCAGCTGCGCCACCATGTGTGCACAAGTTGCTACTTAGCCTGTTGTAAAAATAATCACTCCACTCCCCTTGACCATAAAGGGAAACAAACACATTCGTTAAGTAAATGAGTGTAACTGATTAACATATCCATTATGAACATCTGAAATCCTAGGCTGAAATAAGGTTGCTAGTCATGGGAAATAAGGTTGCTAATATTTACTCAAAAAATTACTTTTCAAGGATGATAAGTTTATTGGAATTCGAGAAACATTAATTTGTCATCCGCGACTAAAAATGTTTATTTATATCTTGTTTCCCTGCATCATGTCACCGCTCTATATGCGAGTCTGAGGGGAGGGGAGTAATGATTTCTACAATAGGCCAAGTAGCAACTTATGCACACCTGGTGGCGCAACTGAATGTGGAGAAGCGATTGGTTGCTTACCTCAGTAAGATATTGCGCCTATAAAGTTTTATATAAGTCATGAAGCTTTTGTGACTAAGTCATGAAGCTTTTGTGACTTTGTCATTTTCTAATAAGTATTGTTTTACTTCAAATGCTTCATACGATTGAGCGACAACACTGAGTTGATTTGAGCTTCTATTATGAAGGTGGATTTTGAATGCGACTTAGTCATCCTACAAATCCTTGATTGTAGTGGCAGTGACTTCTTTGTAGTAGGCAATCCAATGGGTTACTACCATAGCGTAGTAGCTGGCCATCTCAGAGTTGTAGATAGATGCATCCGTTATGTTCAATTTCCTCTAGCGTCTAACTTTTGGCTATTAGTTCCTACTACACCTTATGCATTTTAATTTTCTAGGGAAACTCTGGATGTCCTATTTACAATTACAAAGGTTCTATAGTAGGTCTAGTATCTTTTCTGGCAAAGGAAGTGGTGAGAGGAAAACTGGTTATCGGCAAGGGGACATTAGCTCCGATTTATATACTTCTACTACTCCACTCCTTGGGTTATGGAATGCCCAGTAAGTATATATGCCAACGATGCATAAGTTCCTACTATGCCTTCTTATGTATTTTAATTTGCTAAGGAAACTCTGAAGGTCCTGTTTCGAGCTAAGAAGGCTTCATAATAGGTTTGGTGTCATTTCAGGCCAAGAAAATAGTGAGAGGGTAATTGAAAACCGGTAAGGGGATATCAACACCAGACTTTATATACCCCTACTATATATCAGCTTTGTTGGAATATCTAACAGATAGGTATAGGGTACATTTCTCCTTTTACATGTACCTATAATGTCATTTGTGAGCTTGTGTAAGATTGTTATTTACTATCTCACTAAGCTACAGTAGTAATGCAGCAAGTCGCCTATTATGAAAACTTGTTCCCCTTCCTTGACATGCCTCTTGACTCATTTAACTTTTTGCCCCAACAATATGCGTGTCGGCCACAAACTCTTTGTTTGAGCCTTGCAAATAAAAGAATTTTGATTGCATCTCTTCTGAATAAATATAGATTACAACTGTGGTACTCCACCTGACTTGTTATCAATCTCCTTATTTATGCTACTCCACCTCCTCAATAGATGGTAGTGATCAATCTTATCTAATGGCTACCATTAAAGTCCAAAATTCTTCCTAAAAATATAAAGAGTTTTACAAACTTCTCTACCATTCTAGATTATTTCACTAATCTACTATTGCAATACAATACAAGATAATTTTTTGAATTCTTCCATGGAAGCATCTCAGTAAACGCAAGAATGTCATCCCAGCGAATGCGTGCCTTTGGTCAAACCTCTAAAAATGGTCGAGTTGTGACATTTTGTCTCTAGGTTTAAAGGTAGCCTTATACTCATTAGACCCGAAATTTATAATCACCTCTCTCTCAATAAAAATGGATTATTTCATTTTTCTCCCTCGTACTTTGCCTACATTTTAAATACAGGCCTTGAGCTCCCATGTTCTTGAAAATTGTCCTTGTACTATGCTCCATCTCTATATTAGTCCCTGGTTTGTTTTTCCTATTAAACTGAGGGGTACTTTTGTCGCTTAAAAAATGGCATACGCCAGGCACGTGATACTCTCAATTGAAGAAGAAAAGGGTGATACCAATGTACGGCTATGATCCATTAACACAGTGATGGATAGCACCAATTACGGCTATGATCCATCAACACGGTAATAAATAGCACCATCAACACCACGCCAGCATTGCCACCACCCTCAACAAACCACACTACTGCAACCACTAGTAAGCACCAACACCACCAAGCCATAGAATGCACCAGCGACACCATCTCCATCACCATCACCACCATACTAGCTGCGACCACCATTGTCAATAAACCCATAACCACCATTGTCAAAAGAACCGTCACCAACCTCCATCAACCACGACCACCTACCTCCATAGCCTACCGCGATAGACCACACGCCCATCACCAATCACCACGGCCACAGCTAGCAATTGCCTCATCCACCACAAACCTCCACCATCAACCACCATTAGTAGCCATAGCCACATCCACAACCACTGATCGCCACCGATCTCCTCCACGTCGACCTCCTATTTGCCACCCTCGACGAGGACACCATCGTCCCCTTCCCCCTCTCAATCATGTCACCTCATCACGCCCATCACCCCTCCAACCCCTTGTCACTACCATCCAACCCTAACTCACACCCACCGTCGCTGCTGTAAGTGGTGATGTGCTGACCGGAGATGAAGAAGAAAGAGGAGGAAGAATGGACCATATTCTAATGCCAAAATACCCTCTAAGTTTTTAGCAATAATCCTAACAGAAGGATTAAAATGGTAACATGATACAGTACAAGAATTATTTTTTAGAAAATAGGAGTTCAAGGACTGTGTTAAAAGTGGACAAAGTACGAGGAACAAAAATGAAATAACTCCAATAAAAATCTCTGCAGTTGTTTGTGTGAAAAATTACTTTACTGTTCTCTCTGCCTTGTGTATATTTCTTTGCTTCCTTTTGTCCCTAATAAATTTGGAATCAGAGCAGCATACCAAATGGCTTCAACATCCTATACTACCATATTTGCATACATTCCAGGCCAGATTCCAATTTTTGATGAAGAGCATTACGATTACTGGTGTTAACAAATGGTAAACAATCTTCATATCTGACTGCTAAGCAATTCCCTACAAGGAGAAGCAGGCTTTTCAGTCAGATACTAATAACTAAAAGGAGTCGATTGTTACGATTAGTACCCAATGGGATTGACCCAAGAACCCGAAATACTTATGGGGGTCATTTGTAAGAAACTTGAATCTATATTACCCGTGTCATTTAAAATCTAAGTTCGGTTCAAGCGAGTACGACCATATTCAAATGGAAATACAAAATTTACTCAATTAAACATTTATGAAAGTCTCAATTACGCTCAATTTTTGCTGGAACGGCGTTTACACTATCCAATTTGGTACGTTATCCTGGTATATGAGAGGATTGATCTCTCTTTTTTGCAGCAAATAATAGTTAAGACAGTGATTTCATGCTCCCCACATTCACACATGCACACGCACTCCTGTGTGCACAATTATTCAGTTTTGGGTCACCTTTGTTAATGCAGACCCATGTGGAGGCCTCTTAATACTTACCAAATCACCATCTTCACTCCATGAGCTACCAAATGGACTTTGTAATTCATGTAAATGTGTATGTGTTTGCAAAATGAATCAATCATTCCCTGTTCTAATAATGTGGAGGGGGAGGTTGCCCCAGGAAGCTGCGGATTCACATGGTCTCCATCCACTTTACTAGCACATAGTGACACAGCATTACAATTTTTTAAACCAAATCTGATCCACATGTGTGCATGTGAAAATGGCAGTTTATTCTGCTTTTTAAATCATATAAGAAAATCAGTTTGCTTAGAATAGAAGAGGAATGGCGGTTTGGTGGGCTCAGACTGAATGATTGACCATGTTCATCACTCTCTCCCCATTTTCTCTTGTTTCCCTGCCTCTCTCTCTCTCTCTCTCTCTCTCTCTTCTTCTTTCTCTTTTTTGTTAATTTGACTTTTTTGGCTTTCCATGGGGGAATGAAGAAAACTTTGGTTTTTGTTTTGTTTCTCTGCTGCAATTGTCCCTCTTAACATGTTAAGATTCCCTCTCCTGTTGCACCTCAATCATCTCTTGTGGATTGGTGAAAAGCTTTGATGAATAAGAACAAGTAACCTAACTCACTTAATTGGAAGATTATTAGCTAATAAGCATCCAATGGACTCCATGTGCTGTTGGTTAATCTACCTCAGACATAACAGAATGCATTGCCTTAATGAGCTCTCTACACTTCTATGTTCTTGTCACAATAATTATGACGTTTTCGTGACGTTGACACATTATCACGACGACAAGAGTACACGTGTCCTCGTCCAAGAGACAAAACAAATAAATAGACGCCAAATATTTTTGCGTCTTGTAACCGAGCGAAAGTGTTACATTAATGTGTTCATATAATCCTAATGAAGGTTTCACACCAGTTTTCTTCACTGTAGGATGCTCCCCATCACGCAGTGAAAATTACACAATTGCCCCCATCCCATGGAAAGTATGGCCTCAAAGAATTATCCCAGCATTACCTTGTTCTTGCAAGAAGTTTTTTTAAGGGGGTTTGTCACACACTGTATGTGTACTTATGGTGCAAACCCTTTATCTTTTGGTTAACTGTGGACCCAGCCCCAACCATTGCTTAGTCTTGACTCATAATCCACGAATGTTTGTCATACTTGAAAGTTACAACACCTATCTATTCCTATTAGTTTTGGATACTCAAATCACTTCAGCCTGCAGCTTTGAAAGTCCCCCTTTTACCTTAAGAATGAAACCCTAAATAAAATTAATTTATGTAAATCTAATGTATGTAATCATGCTCACTATCCCTTTCCAAGCTTCCTTTTCTTTGATAGATCCTTTTCGGTCTTTTTTTTTTTTTTTGGTCGGTTAGCCATTTTAGATTCTCGTCTCTTGGTTTCCTCATCGATCAACAAACATTCTTTCAAAGTAGGCGTCTATCCTCTTGACCGGGACCTTTTTGTTGCTATCCGAATTTCCTATTCTTCTTGTTCCAAGAAAACCCCAGAAATATAAGCGTCTATCCCGTCCTTTTGGACGGTAATACTTTCATGAGGTCTTGAATCTGCTGATCAAATGGAATTACGGCATGATTCCCAATAGATTTCTGAAAAACCAAATAAGTACTCTCAGTAGCTTTAAAAAATACCACAATTGTAAGAATATTGAGTTAAAATAAGCAATAGAAAACAGAACAATAAGAATTTAATCATTGTTACCCACTGCAGTTGACTATCACTATCCATCAAAAGGAAGAAGAAATGGAAGGAACAATGTACCCAGCAATAACAACTCATTCTTCCCATGTTTAATGTCGGAATCACTTTCCAATAAGTCCAGACTTTCCAGTCATTATATGTGTATTAACAGCCTGTTGCAGAACCCAAGATCTCACGAGCCAACCTTATTAAAAACTGATCCCCATACATTTATATATGTTATCACAACCTAATCAACCAACCTTCTCTCCACTACTTCTCATACAGCAATCAGTCTCTCTCTCTGGCTGTTTTCTAGGCCAAAAATGGTGGAGAACTAGAAAATTTTCACCAACAAAATAGCAGAAGAGCAGTATGAAGTTGCAAATTTTGCTCTTCTTCTACTGTTGCATTGGTTCTTACACACTTGGTTTTGCTAATGAGCTGAATGCTGATGAAGGGTCTATTTTATTGTCGATAAAGGCGAGTCTTATTGACCCTTTGAATCAGCTTCAAGACTGGAAAGTGTCACCCAATGGGGTAGTGAACACTTCACTGCACTGCAACTGGACTGGAGTTTTTTGCAACTCCAATGGAGCCGTCGAAAAGCTTGATCTCTCCCACATGAATCTCAGTGGCATTGTATCAGATGACATCCAACAGCTAAAGAGTCTTTCTTCTCTCAACCTGTGCTGCAATGAGTTCTCATCACCACTGCCAAAGTCCATGTCCAGTCTCACTTCACTCGAGATTGTTGATGTCAGCCAGAACTACTTCGTCGACAGCTTCCCAGAAGGTCTAGGAAGCGCTGCTGGCCTGATCAAATTGAACGCTTCAAGCAATAATTTCTCGGGTTACATTCCTGAGGATCTTGGAAATGCGACACTGTTAGAAAGCCTGGATCTCAGGGGAAACTTTTTCCAAGGTTCAATTCCGAAGTCCTTAAAGAATTTGGAGAAGTTGAAGTTTCTTGGCCTTTCAGGAAATAACCTGACAGGCCGCATACCACGAGAATTAGGCCAACTTTCGTCTCTCGAAAGCATCGTTATTGGATACAATGAACTCGCGGGTGAAATCCCAGCAGAGTTTGGAAATCTTACCAATCTCAAGTATCTTGACTTGGCTGTTGGGAACCTTGGTGGTCCAATTCCAGCCGAATTGGGGAGACTGAAGCTACTTAATACGATCTTCTTGTACAAGAACAACTTCGAAGGCAAAATTCCATCAGAAATCGGTTACATTTCTTCATTACAGATTCTAGATCTCTCTGATAACATGCTATCAGGGGAAATGCCAGTAGAGATATCCAACTTGAAGAACTTGCAGCTCTTGAATCTAATGTGCAACAACTTGGAAGGGTTAGTACCTTCTGGACTTGGAGGGTTGACTCAATTAGGCGTGCTCGAGCTATGGAACAATTCATTTTCGGGCCCTTTGCCAAGTGAACTTGGCCTTAATTCGCCATTGCAGTGGTTGGACATATCGTCCAATTCGTTTTCTGGTCAAATTCCGGCAAGCTTGTGCAATGGAGGTAATCTTACTAAGCTCATCCTGTTCAATAATGCTTTCTCTGGTCCAATTCCTCCTGGTTTATCCACGTGTATGTCATTGGTTCGCGTTCGGATTCAGAACAATCTCCTCTCTGGGACAATCCCAGTTGGTTTTGGCAAACTTGGGAAGCTTCAAAGGCTTGAATTGGCAAATAATAGTCTCACTGGCCAAATCCCAACTGACATTGCTGCTTCTACCTCACTTTCCTTCATTGATTTCTCTCAAAACCACCTTCAAGCTTCTCTTCCTTCCTCTGTTCTTTCCATTCCCAATCTTCAGAACTTTTTAGTCTCGGACAACTTCTTGGTCGGCGAAATCCCAGACCAATTCCAGGATTGTCCATCACTTTCTGTGCTTGATCTCTCATCAAACAGTTTCACTGGAAACATTCCAGCGAGTATCGCTTCATGTGAAAAATTGGTAACTTTGGATCTTGGAAACAACCAACTAGTTGGACCGATTCCAAAAGCAATTGCTATGATGCCTACGTTAGCTATCCTTGATTTATCAAACAACTCACTGACCGGTGGGATACCAGAAAATTTTGGTAACTCTCCAGCCTTGGAGATGCTGAATGTTTCCTACAACAAGCTAGAGGGTCCTGTTCCAGCAAATGGCATGCTCAGAACAATTAATCCAAATGACATTGTTGGCAATGCTGGTCTCTGTGGTGGCGTGATGCCTCCGTGCTCCCACAATTCAGCGTATGCATCGAGGCACGCCAAGCACATCATTGCCGGATGGGTCATTGGGATTTCGGTACTACTGGCTCTTGTAATAGCAGTTTTGGGTGCCCGTTCCCTCTATAAAAGGTGGTACACGAACGGAAGCTGCTTTGAAGAGAGATTTGAAATGGGTAAAGGGGAGTGGCCGTGGAGACTAATGGCATTCCAGCGGCTGGGATTCACTAGCAATGACATTCTAGCTTGCATCAAGGAACCGAATGTTGTTGGGATGGGAGCGACTGGGATCGTTTACAAGGCTGAGATGCAGAGACTAAACACTGTTGTGGCAGTCAAGAAACTATGGAGAACGCCAACTGATATTGAAATGGGAAGTGGCGATGATCTCGTGGGGGAAGTGAATGTTCTAGGGAGGTTGAGGCATCGGAACATTGTGAGACTACTGGGGTTTCTTCATAATGACAATAGCGCGATGATAGTTTACGAGTATATGCAGAATGGAAGTCTTGGAGAGGCTTTACATGGAAAAGAAGCAGGGAAATTGCTTCTCGACTGGGTTTCGCGCTACAACATAGCCCTTGGGGTCGCCCAAGGGCTCGCATACCTCCACCACGACTGCCACCCGCCTGTCCTCCACAGGGATGTCAAGTCGAATAACATATTACTCGACGCAAATCTTCAGGCAAGGATTGCCGATTTTGGATTGGCAAGAACAATGCTCAAGAAGAATGAGACTGTATCAATGGTAGCAGGATCTTACGGATACATAGCCCCTGGTGAGTTGCTGATTTCGATCCATCTTTGTTCCATTTCTCATTTCGTGTAGTCACAGATTCAACCAACTGATAAAAACTACTCATTCTAAAAACAATAGAATCATTCTACTTTCAGCTTGGCATACAAGCCATAAGACTAACCATCAACTCTCTGCGTGTTTCAATTGCAGAATATGGATACACGCTACATGTCGACGAGAGGAGCGATACATACAGCTACGGAGTTGTTCTGATGGAACTTCTCACAGGAAAGCGACCACTGGATCCAGAGTTTGGTGAATCTGTTGACGTTGTTGAATGGATTCGAAGGAAGATTCGAGACAACAAGCCTCTAGAAGAAGCACTAGACCCTAACGTAGGAAACTGCAAACACGTTCAAGAAGAGATGCTATTAGTGCTTCGGATAGCACTCCTTTGTACAGCCAAGCTCCCCAAGGAAAGGCCTTCAATGAGGGATGTCATAACTATACTCGGAGAGGCAAAGCCTCGGAGAAAAAGTAGCAGCAGCGATAACAAGCCAATCTTTAGTACATCACCTGTAAATGGCCTACTATAAGATCTGGGCAGTGTTCTTCTTAGGCCACATTTTGCTTGAATCTTTTGTACCTAGAATTCTTCTTCATTAGTATGTGTCTTGCAAATAATGTTCAGATTCTTTTACCCCCTCATCTGTAAGGAAATATATCATAATGTATCGAATTTCTTAAGACCTCGTGATTGCAGTGCCTTCTTATTTGGTATAGTCCCGAAGACATTTTGCCCTTCAGGCAGGGTGCAATCACAGTACTTAAAATTCGCAACTCAAGCATAGTAGTTATGGTTCATAAACACATCTGGTGAGACTACAGGATGAGCAATATCAACGAATTTCCTACGGTTTCTTGCATACAACTCATGGGGTTTATATTTCCACTCCCATTTCTCTGTTGTACAAGGGAATATCACACCAAATTGCTTAGAATGCCAATCATCTTATAAGACATTTCACCTCTCAACACCCAGGGCGTTAAAACAGCACGTGCAGACACAGGTTCAAGAAGGAGATGAAAGAAGGCACCTATCCGGCGAAGATTGCAAAAGATCAATAGGAGGGCAGAATTACTTGGCAAAGGCAGCAATAGTTAAATATCACGGTTGCTTGATACTTGATAGCACCAAATTGTACAGTTTCAAACAAGGCAACCATGCAAACTTTTTTTTTTTTTTTCCATTAAAAGGATTGAACTAATCCATTTTGGGATGCAGAAGCTCCAAACCTATCCGTCTAGCATTCCCGTAGATAAAACATTGGAAAGCAACTTTCCTTTAACTGTGCATGTGTACGACATGAGTAACTGGATGCGCGTTGCTTCCAGACAAAAGGGCTCTCCCCGAGCAGGAAAATTAAGTATGAAAACTACAAAAAATGAAGAAAAAACCGAAAGCAAACAGACTGGGTCATCACTTCAACAAAATGCTTTGACCAATCAGTATCTGTTTTTATCCTTCTGTATTCCACTCTTCAAGTGATAACTTGATTTCATCTTACTGAGAATAACCGGAGATTTATATTCTAGATGGCTTTAGTTCTCTGTATCCCATTCTTTCCCCGAAACCTTGGAGCTGCAATGTGATAACAAAACCGTAAGGCGTCAAGATATACTAGGGTCATGCAGAATAAAATGCCAGTTACATACCAAGCCCATTAGCCTCTGACGTCCTCATGATTCTAAGCCTCTTCACCGAGTTGAGAAACATCCTAAATTCAGATAACATAAGCAATTCGACTATCAAAACAAACACAACGACCTCAAAAAAAAGATAAAAGTTACGACATAAATTCAAGAGCATCTATCCTCCCCTGAGGTAGGGTAGGATAGATATAATTCAATCCCTTTAGATGGTTGTTACACATGCATCCCTTACTTCTTCCTCCATCAGTCTTTCTCCATATAGTTTGAAGCTCACGGAGAACACCCATCTTGATTTGATGGGGAACCACTTCTAAACATTTTAATTAGGTTATGGAAGTAACATACACAATTTAAGTTAACTCGCTGTCATTCATCTCCAAGTTGTGTTTTTCCTTAACTGTGAGGAACATATACTATAACAGGAATATTAAAAGCCAAGAGGATAGAAGTGGTAACTTCATAGTGGTACTGCCCACAAGTTTAAAGAACAGAGATATATATCGTAACAGCTGGAAGCAACATACCCCCAAGGAACATCTCCAACGAGCATCCAGTCTCCCTCTTTGTCTTCATAGGTGAGCACAAACTCAGATGACCCATCCAGCAGCTTTGAAGGACCTGAAGCTTCTGTCATCATGTCATTCTCCTCGACGCTTGACCCTAATTACCAGACAATTAACCACCATTCACCAAACAGATAAAGTTATGGCTCAAGACAAATGTTTACATTACAGCGCGCATATCAGCAATATAGGAAAGAAGAGGCAACTAAGTTTATAGAAATGAAGTGACAGTAAGGGCCATCATGCATGCGGGATAACTGAGTAGATCACAAGAAATATCTGCAACGCAGCCTGATTGTCGAGCACGTTCTTTGAAACTCTTACATTTTGATTAATGTCACCTTATCAGAATATCTACTTAATATGCTTGACTCGCAGGCAAAAGTGTGGTGAACCTATTGCCCATGTAGAATACACAAGCAATCTGATCAGGCAAAGAAATTGCCAAACTGATAAGGCAAGTCTTCTGGTTGCCTCTAACAGCCACACCAACATTATGCCAAACATACACGAGATAAGACTAGCATCAAAAATCAGTTTCAACTTGAAAAACATCACAAATCATAAAGGAACTTCCATGCCAAAAATTCATTTTTTGTCAGAAAAAATTAGTTGCAGATGAAACACCTATTGGCACCACTCAAAGCTATACTGAACAGCTCATCGAACTTTGTTTTTCCTTCCTGAGATTTTCCTTTTGATGTTTGACCCAGAAAAGGGAAGGGGGAGGTTGGGGTTGCTGAGGGAAAACCATCAATTGCAAATAACAGAAACGGCTGAAATTGCTTTTTCAGATGAAAATCAGTATAGAGAGAAGATAAACAACTCACGTCTTGCAGTGATGGTTGTGGTCGGTCTACAAAACATGTCATCCAATGTCTCTGCCAAATTCTCATAGCAGTTATGAGCATTGAGATCCACCTTCCTTCCAATCCCAACACCATCCATGTTCACCTTTACAAACAGTGAAGTCTTGAGAAACCTTTTTTCCTTGGCATTATGGGGATTCTTGTTACTGCCACTGGTAGTCCTGTCTACTACAGCATTCTTGCTTTCATTTTCCTCGCCGGGTGAGCTAAAATCTTCAGCAGTAGATGCTTTTGCTTGGGTAGCCATGCTATTCATTCTATAAGTTCTTAATGGTGGCCATCCCACAACCTGGCTGCTTCAGGGAAAAAAGAAAACAGATCAAGTTTAGTGAACAAGGAATTTTAGCCATCATGAGAGTCAATAACATTGAGCCGCCTCAAATTACAAGTCCATGACTTCATTGAAATGCATGTTTATAATGAGAAAAAGAGATATGTTGCTAACCAGGTTACAGTACCCAGGAACATTTAGAAGAATGGTATAGAGTTGCCAACACGTTAATGTCAAATATACACTGTTTCAAAAAGTCTTATGATCACTAGAGTTGTTGCTGGCAACTGATAAATGGTGATCACCTAATTATTCATAGAAAACGTCTCTATAAAATTTCAAAAGCTCTAGCCTTGTTGATTCCACGTTGTTTCAAAACCAGAATTTCATAATGCAACTGACATTACAGTCTGGGTGCTGATTTGCTATTTTGATTCGGAAAGTATTGCTCGAATCACAATTTTCTCAACACACAAACATACAAACAAGAGACCATTTCTGCCCAACGTTCTCGTACACGAACATGTTATATGCGATGCACCAAACTGAGACAGTAGACTCACCCCAGGATGCTATTCGTTCATAATCTAACTACCACCAACACGTTCGTGATACTTCTGGCCAACATCTAAGAGCGCAAAGAGCAAAGATGGCGAGTCTACTTATGTCAAACCACAATATATGCTCTCCCCAATTCATCTGTGAATCTTGGTTATAGAGCAATGGCATAGCGCATAAATAGAATATCAGAAGCTCCTCCCTAAACAGATTCAAGAGTATTTGTCAATAAAGAATCCGTTCTCCAATGGCCTTAGGAGATCCTTGTGGATGCTCAACGATGGGTTTGTAGAATATAAATTTCCACTCCGACACACATACAAATCTTGGTTATACGTTTATTCACTTCATCAAGGTAGTCCAGCACACACAACTAGAGGTTGAACATGGGAGTAAATTCATAAAGGAGAAAAGGCCCAAAGAAAAAGGTGACAAAAGTGGATTAATTACAAGGTATCAGATACCACTAGATCAAAGGCAATATAGGCAGATCCTAATCAAGTAAGGCGAATCAAGAAAGTATTAAACTTTTTCTTAATTAAGCCATATATACACTTCAAGAACAAAAAAAGTAGCGGACATAAACAGCAAACTAACAAGAATCAACAACATATCAAATCCAAGAACAATATACCCAAAAAGAAAGATTTTTTATTTAACACAAGTTTTGAAAATTTAAGAACAGGAAATAAGGACAAGAAGAAATACTCAGGGGGGGATATGTTACCTGGTACCGTTACGGGGTGAAACAGAATCAGAAGCACTTCTCTTGGTACCAGCTGTGGAGGAATTAGCTTTTGTGACCGATGAGGATGATGTTGATGAAGACTTGGAAACTAAAGAAGGGAAATCTTTGGCCGTCAAGATTCTAGCATACTGTCCCCATGGAGCCGCCGCCGGCTTAGAATTAGAGCCAAGGCCGCCACCACCAACACCAAGACTCAGCCCAAGGCCCAATTCGAGCTCAGTCTCATCTGGGTACGGAGAAGAAACCTCAGACGACATCACCAGGTTGTCTTCTTTAGACACCGTTGACGCAGACCCGGTAGTTGAACCGCCAGCGCCAGTAGTACCGCCTAATAAGCCCAGAGTACCATCCATCACAGCTTGGAAACAGAGAAGAAAAGCTCAAAAAGAAGGAAGTAAAAGGGAGAAGCGAGAGAGGAAAGAGCAGGTAACTTTGGCAGAGGAAGGCAGAAGGAAAGTGGAGGTATTTTGATGGCGGTGGTGGAGGTGGTGAAGGGGGGTTGGGGGGGTGGCGTGAGGGGCCCAGATGTCTGCTGTGTGCGCCTCAACTCCCATATCATCGATATCTCCTAACCACTGTCCCCACCTCTCTGCCCTCTGCCTTCTGCTGCAATGTACTAACACCCGCCCCTTTGTTTTCACTTGATGTGACTGCTTCCCCTTTATCTCTCCATTTTCTCGGCGTGTTACACACTCCTGCTGCCAGTTCTACTCTCTCCAAATCTCAATTCTATACAACTCATCGATCTTCCCCGCTTTCCACTCCTATGGTTACTGGCACATTTTTTAAAACATTTTTGGGATGTATTTCAATTCTAATATGTTAGCTATGGCGGTGTGGTTAGAAGAAATATACTCAATTTTCTTGACTTGCACTACGAAATGTTAAATCATAAGCGATAAGGTCACAATACGAGTGTGAATGCACTCAATTTGAAAATATTATCAAATGCGGGCATGAATATAAAAAATAAATATACCTTGTGCATATGTGTCTCTTCTAATATACTATGAGTTTTATTTTATATGCATTATAAAGTTCTGAGAACAAATGACTTCATCCAGTAATAAAAGGGTGCATGTATAAACTTGTGTTAGAGCGTTCAAAACTTCACGGGTGTTTGCTTTCAATATATGCCCTGCATAAACTAATATTTTCATAATATGTATTGCGTAGTCTCGATTAAGCCGCGGTGATCGCAGTATGCAAGCGAAAAGTCGCAAATTCATGTATCGATGTCAATGAGGTTGTAACTTTGTCTAGAAGCATGATGATTCAAAGCAAGAAACACGTTCTTTGGCTTGTAACTTGGTGTGTGGCAATATCGCGAGAACTCGGCCTGGGGGTACGAGAGATGAAGGGAGGTGTGGGGACAAAACTTTGGGGGTTGCTCCAAACGACAAGCCGACAAGATGTAGGGCCCGCAAACCAATAAAAAGTCACAGGGCTCAACACACCAAGGACATAAAGACACCATTGAAAGTAGGGCCACGTGGAAGGCGAGGAAGCTACGCAATAAGCATGTGGGGCCACCTAAAGTTCATTTTGTCTGCAACAGCTCAACCCCCGGAACCCCTTCTTCCCCCACCAAAAAGGAAACTATAGACAGACTTTGGGTTCCGAAGTTGAGAGATATAATATCTTTCAAGTCCGGTTATGGTTCATTTTGAAGAGTACATATATATATATATATATATATATATATATATATATACTCCGTAGTTATTACTGAAATGTATATTAGGATTTAAAAAAAAAAGGTGATACTCTTTTCGTATAAATTGATCGTACACTTTTAAATTAAGAAAAATTATGTAATTATCTTTTACATATTTATTTTTTATATTTATATTTTTTATTCTACATTTATTTCCACATTTAATTGTCCACCAACTTATTTTCTTTTTCTTGACCTATTGTCTTACACTTTTTTATTTTATTTCTCTCTCCACACTTAACACTCGTCTAACTCATTTTCTTTCTCTTGACTCACTTTCTTTCCTTCTTCGCTCTAAATGGTATAATGCGAAATACACAATATATGACCTGAATTCTTAATATGCGTGCCAAAAAAAGTGAGCGAATTATGTGGTATAGAGGGAGTAAAACATATTCATGGATGAAAATAGCGTTTTTTTCCTTGTGATTTTCCAATACTCCATGTAATTTTTTTATTATTATCAAGTAAAGGGTGTGGCTATATCCACATCTAAATGATGTGATTACTATCTACTGTAATTCAGGAATAACTTTGGACCAGACGTTGAACTGGTTGAGGGATTGGTTCGGTGGTTTAACAACCGACTCTATCGGTCACATATTTAATTAAGTTAAATAATTATACAATATGTTGATATATATTTATATTTTTTAACTAAGAATTATGAAGGTTGGTATATCATTTTTTACACGAAAAGTGCACTAATGGTTGAATGGTCAGGCGCTAAACAACTTCACCCATATTAGGAGTTTTAACCCCCCCCCCCCCCCCCCCCCGCGGCTCCTCATTACTTTTTCAAACAAGTCTGACCGGCTAAAATCGCGATTCAGTGAGGACTTTCACTTGAATTAATCGGTTTATAATGGTCTACACCGGAATGAATGCGGATCCGGTCCAACAAGAAAAAAAATGGGTACAAGTGGCATAAGCATATATAGTATTAAACGAAAAGAGATGTTTGAACTTGACCGTTAATATCTGAACACGCTTCGTAATTAAAGATTTCAAAACTAGTCACTAATTACAAAGCGATATCATCTTGAGGTAAAACTAAAGCCCAAATATTATCAACTCTTTTCAAAATCCCATTTCGCAATTTAAAAATCTAAAAGTAGCATATAACCATTTGATTTAGTAAAAGTTGCAAATGTAATGTTGCACTCCAAGTAGCTTTGACCCAAAGCTTTTAAGTCTGCCTCTGATATAGACGGCGTACGCCGCTGTCCTGCGCCTGGGGAACAGAGTACACCCCGCACCCCACCCTTGCTTGCCTACCCTAATCCGGGCCCCCCTCCAATTCATAAACAGACAGAGTCCAGAGGTATATTCAAGGGTGGGGCCCAGCCACCCAGAAGATCAGCTAGTAGTAATAATTAGATACGATCCGAATCATTATGTATTTTCACGCCTCTGCTTTGCTTTTCTCTGCCCTTGAAACTTGACCATCCACTTATACATTACATTTACATTCTGCACAGCCTTACACTATCCAAGAGACTTCCAAGTCCTCCCTGACTGTGACACTCGCATTGACTTCTTCACCCAACTTGGTCTGCTTCTTCACCCATCTGGTCCTCCACCTGACTGAACTAAAATTGCAAAATGGTGCAGACTTTCTGACCATCTCAATCTCAAAGTGTTGTTACCTCGGCATCAAGGCTAGATGTTCAGCCTTTAACCGAGTTTACTAGTTCCGTCACAATGTATCAGATAAAAGTGCTTCACCTTAATTTCTAGGTAGTACAATTTTGGGTCTCTGGTCAAAGAATAAGTACAGAACATGTAGGGCATTAATCAAGCCATGTCTACTTGATTAGAAGAGTAATCACAATTCAAAGTTATCAAGTTCACTTTTGCAACCCACTTGCACCGATTATAGTACATACTGATTGATGTTCTCGTAGAACCTTTAAAAAAGTAGTAGTATCAGTTCATAGTTCACAAACAAATAATAGCAATGATCTTTATTTTCATTGCTAGAGTACATTTATTTTCAAGTCTGCAACCATGGAAGTGGGGAGAAGGCATTGCGAGCCACGGGTCTTATATCTGGTACCCTATAACCACCCAAAATATTCACTCTAATGTTTTACTCTCTAAGCATCCGGAAAAATCCAGCCTAGCGTTCTGCAGTATAAACATCCAAAAATCCCTGTTCTCTAAGAATTACGCAAAACCAGCAAAGAGTTCACATAAAAATTTAACTTTTGAGTTATTTCTTCTCCGGAACCTCCGATTCTTGAGGCGGGCAAGTGGTGCAAGTCTTGCAGGCTGAAGGAGGAAAGCTGTCTGACAGATTAATTCGGAATGTCTGGTTCTTCTCTTCATTTGCAGGAACATGAAGCAGAGCTTCCATGATAAGGATTTC
>JAVXUO010000909.1:0-23055 GCA_033065855.1 Escallonia rubra | reverse complement strand
AAATATATTTTTCATTAGCGACGGATATTCCGTCGCAAATTATATTTTTAGAATTTTAATTTATTTTCTTTTTTGTCAAATTAGCGACAGATTTGATATTTTTCGCGACGGAATATTCCGTCGCTAAAAAACTTATTTAGCGACAGATATTCCGTCGCGAAATAACTGATTGTAGGAATACTTTAGCGACGGAATTAATCCGTCGCCAAAAGTCAATTTTTTTTTTGAATTTTTTTTTATTTTTCAATTACCCAGACCTGTAATACAATTTTCAATTCTCAACAACAACGCGCAATAATCAATACAGAAAGAAATATATATAATCAATTATAAAAAATATTTATTATAAAAAAAACTCATACATGTACAAGCCGGGAACCGGATATAGCCGGTTAGGAGAGGGGAGAAGAGTACAAGCCGGGTGCGGGGGGCGGGGGGGGGGAAGCTAGGAACGGGCACGGGAAGGGGCTCATCAGGGGTTCCCGAGTCCCGGATCTGGATCCTGCTGATCCGGGGCCGGGGCGGCCGGTCCAGCAGTGCCCTGCTCCCTGATCATCCGGCACACCACTGTAGCAATGCGCTGGATCTCCTCGTCGTCCAACTGAGGCCGAGGAGCCGGTGTCTGTGGAGGGGCAGCAGGGGGTGAGGACGCTCCTATCACGGCACGAGCAGTCGTGCTAGGCAGGCCGCGTATGCGGCCTTTCGGCCGATTCACGACCTCCGGCGTATCCAGCCATCGCTTCAACCCCCCAGTACTCGCAGCCGTACTAGTGGACGCTGATGGCTGTCCGGACTGCTGCTCGGACCCCCTTAGCTGTTCATACGAGGCCTGCAAAAATAGTGGTTTAACGATATGTTAGGGCATTAATTAACGAAACAGACATTGAGGATAGAAAGAAAAAACATTAACTTAAATAAATTGACTCACATCGATCCGCCGGGCAATATCTGAAATATAGTCGCCCGCCTGGTGCGTCTCGTCCTTGTCCTTCTTCCGCACGTGCGTCTGAGTATAGGTCAGAGCTATGACCTCATCCTCCTCTAGATCCGGGTGCTCGACCGCGTTCATGTGTCGGACGATGTCGTGTGGCACCGACCCCCCCGTGTGCGTCGGATCTCTGTTCTGTCTGTTCTCAGCCCCGCTCTTACTCTTGGCGTCCCAACCTGGATCCGCAGCCCACCGATCTATCATCTCCCCCCATACACGGTGAGATATCCAATGTGGGGGATATTTCGTCATGTCCGTCATCGGGGCACCCGCGGGCAGCGCCTTCTTCGCCCGGTCCCGTGCATCGTGGAGCCATCGGCGGTAATTCTTGCCGATGTAGGCAAAGAAAGCCTGCTGCCCCAGTACCTGCTGCTCAGGCGTGTCAAACGTGAACCCCTCCTGTAATGCATTCAATAACACAAATTAACAACATAAAACAAACTGTAATTTAACATTTACTAACGCTGAAAAAAATACTTCACCGTACCAGCCACTCCTCCCATAGGGCCTCCCTCGCAGCGGCATCCCAGTCCTTCCAGTACAGGCGTGGCTCGAAGAATCGGCCCTTCACAAGAACGCCGATCTTCGTCCTCGCCATATTCTCCAGGATCCTGCCAAAGAAGTAATTAAATTAATTAATACAGTTCAAATATAAATTAACACCCAAAAATTTTAAACATAAGGCATGAGGTGATATTTTTAGTACTTACAGGCCCTCCTGCGTGAGCGTAACTCTCTGTTTACGCTGGGGGTCGATGCGTACCCCGCGTGTCGGACCACGGCCTCGTCGAGATCCTACAAAACACAGACATTAATACAGTTCAAATATAAGGCTAGCGAAAATGTACGAAACACCGTTATCAACTATACCTGAGGTAGAACCCACGGAAGATGGAGAATGCACGCGCGTGTGGGATGAATCTGCGTCGGGCTGGGGCGACGACTCGAGCTGGGGCTGGGGCGACGAGCTGGGGCTGGGGCGACGGCGATGGCTGGGGGCGACGGTGACGGCGACGGCTGGGGCTGGGCCCCCGATGGCTGTCCGCGATCACTCTGTGCCTCGTCATCAGTAGGCAATGACGAGGTGGGACTAACCGGGGAGGAAGCAGCTCGGCGTCCAGCCCGGCCACGAATAGCCCGTATCCTATCCATATCTGACTTCATATAGATTATATACAAAGACATTAACACGTGAAAAACAATAATTTAGGCATAAATCATCATCGGCACTATATATATATATATATATATATGAACGGATGTGCAAAAACACATCAATAAACACCAAGTTCTAAAATGTTACTACATTTTTCCCGTGATGTTACAACATTACAAGTCAATCATTTTCAGTTTGCGAATCATCTTCATCACTTTCCTCGTCGCCCTCTTCTTCGTGGGACTCGTCGTCCTCTTCATCTTCTAATTCATCCTCTTCATCAGTAGACTCGGTCACATCATCTCCAACACTTTCAACATCTTCCGCGTCATCATCTACGACTTCTTCTCCCACAAGAAGTGTTGTTGGAAGAGGAAGATCGTCCTCCTCGTTGTTGACCTCAACAGGGAACAAGACACGTGGTTGGTCGGCTTGAAAGGAGTCTAGCTCACTGTCATATGTCACGGGCAATTTCTTGGACTTGATAGTTGTATACCAATGAGATTTGGGATTGGCGACGTCCTCCGCGTAAAAGACTTGTACAGCTTGACTAGCAAACACAAAGGGCTCGTCTGATGCAAGTCTTGACTTGACATTGACATCTACAATCCCTTGAGAGCTAACACGGATTCCTCTACTGCATGTGACATCGAACCACGTACACTTGAACATTACCAGGCGGTTTTGGGAACCCAGATATGTTAGCTCAACAATCTCATCTAGCTCTCCGTAAAAATCCATGCAATTCTCGGCATAACAGTCGCCGTTGACCAAGACTCCACTGTTTTGGGTTTGTTTTGTTCGGTCATCATCTTTTACGTTAAACCTAAACCCGTTGATGATATAGCCTCCGTAACAGGATGTTTGTTTGTTAGGGCCTTCGGCTAGTAATTTCAAGCAGGAGGCCACTGGTCTATCCATTGACTGAACCTATTGTAGATGACGGTAAAAATTAAGGATAAATCAGTATACTAATTGGCCACAGAACTGTATATAACACATAATATAATTTCGTTAAATAATCTTACACGGATTTTGAACCACTGTACAAATTGTGATTTCCGATGAGATTCAAGTCCAGCGGGATCAGTGATTAAAGATTCCGCATCGAACTCACTGCAAACCAATATGCATTTAACTCGCTTAACACACACTTTCAATTATGTACAGCAATGTAAGTGAATTAAGACTTTAACTTACTCAACGAATGCCGAAACTTCATCGCAATTTAGAAGGGCATATATTGTTGCAGCACTGTACTCTTCATCTGTTAGCCATCGAGTATACGTTCGGCCGAACGGACTACCTGACTGCTTGAATATTGACAATTGCCCTTCCAAATTTGTGCTTGCTCCGGGATCATTTCGGCCTAGTTGATTTAACCTTGTACCAACATCCGAACCGAAATATTGACTACAAAAGTTTACAAGTTCTTCCATTACGTAAGCCTCCGCAATTGAGCCCTCAACCCGAGCCTTATTACGGACTTTTTTCTTTAAATGGAACATGAACCTAGAAGTTTAGGGAATCGAGTTAGGTGGAATATCAATGATAACAGATGTCGCATTAAGTGTAAACGAACAACTGTAACAATTTAAGGATTACCTCTCGAAGGGATACATCCACCGATATTGCACGGGTCCACCCATCTTAGCTTCATATGCCAAGTGAACAGGCAGATGCTCCATTGAATCAAAGAACGAAGGTGGGAAGATTTTCTCCAGCTTGCAAATCGTCACCACAATGTTCTTCTCAAGCACTTCCATGTTACTCACCCGGATCGTAGAAGAGCATATATCTCGAAAGAAATGAGATAATTCAGTCAAAGTCTCGCAAACAACCCGTGGCAACAGTCCCCGGAAGGCAATAGGAATGAATCTCTCCATGAATACGTGGCAGTCGTGACTCTTCATCCCTTGGAACTTGCATTCCGATACATTGCAACAACGAGATATGTTGGACGCAAACCCATCCGGAAGCTTCAAATTCTTAACCCACTGACAGACCTTCTCCACTTGTTTCTTGTCTAGACAGTAAGGTGCTTTCGGAAGTATGGTCCTCCCACTGACTGTCCGAGGATGCAATTCACGGCGTACACCCAACTGTTGTAGATCCCTTCTCGCTTTAAGGTGATCTTTCGATTTGCCCTTGAAATTCATCACTGTGTTGAACACATTATCAAAAACGTTCTTCTCAATATGCATCACATCCATGTTGTTTCGGATAACGAGCGTCCTCCAGTAGGCTAACTCCCAGAAGATACAAAATTTTCTCCAGTTGTGCTCTTTCCCGAACCCTGCAATCTTCTGATCCGGCACACCCTTACCGTGTGGTATGTCAGTATCAAGTGCCTCCAGGTGTGAGAGTACTTCTTCACCAGATGGGTAGTCCAGCGTGACAACCTCACGCTCGATTGTCCCGTCAAATTTATCCTTCTGCCTACGAAACTGATGGCCCGGTGGCAAAAGCTTACGGTGACATCCGAACCACGAGGCCTTTCCGCCGTGCTTTAACGTATGACCGGGGTTCACGCCCATACAAGCAGGGCATGCTAGCTTCCCATGTGTGCTCCAGCCACACGTCATTCCCAATGCGGGGAAATCATGTATAGTCCACATCAAAGCAGCCCTCATCTGAAAATTTTGTTTAAGGGATGCATCATATGTTTCGACTCCATGATTCCATAATTGTTTTAACTCATCAATCAACGGCCTTAAATACACATCTATGTCCTTACCGGGACTCTTCGGCCCCGGAATAAGCAACGACAAGAACATATACGGCTTCTTCATGCACATGCCTGGTGGAAGGTTGTAAGGGACAATAATAACAGGCCAACAGGAGTAAGGCGTGGTAGACTGACCGAAAGGGTTGAACCCATCGGTTGCCAGACCAAGTCTAACATTCCGAACTTCCTGAGCAAAGACTGGATGCCTGCGGTCAAACTCCTTCCACGCCTCTCCATCAGCTGGGTGTGTCAGCACATCGGCATCGTTGCTGCGAGTCTCACGGTGAGCCCTCATATGTTCAGCCGTACTGGAGGAGTAGTACATTCTCTGAAGCCGTGGTGTGACCGGGAAATATCGCAATATCTTCCATGCAATGTTTTTCTTCTTCCCTTTGTCCGGTTTGTACCTCGAATGATCACATACTGGACATAATGACAAATCCTTATTCTCTTTCCAGAATAATACACAATCGTTATTGCACGCATCTATCCGGTCATAGCTCAACCCAAGTTTCCTCATCATCTTCTTCGCGTCATAGTACGACGGCGGTAGCTTTTCACTTTCGGGCAGTATTTCTTTGATGAAGGTAACAAACTCGTTAAAACCTTTCTCACTCAGCCCGTGGTCTGATTTCAACTGTAATAACCTACTAACCGCAGACAGCCGTGTGTGTTTCGGAGCTCCATCCCACAGCGGCTCTTCCGCAGCTCTCAACAACTCATAAAACTGATGAGCCCCCTCGTTCGGCGGTTGTGGACTGTCGTTACCCCAGTCAACATTAGCATGCCCAGCATCCATAATCATATCTCGGAAATCATATCGTGCCTCCTCCCTAACTTCAGTTTGACTAGCCAGGTTGGACGACAATACTATCGTTTCCCCGTGCTGCGTCCACCTTGTGTATCCACCCATAAAACCGTACCGACGAAGATGCCATTTTACTTCAATTCTTTTTCTCCAGTGCAACAACTCACATCTACCGCACGGACACCTTATCTTATCAAGGTCAACATGTGCAGGATGCGCATAAGCGAAGTCGAGAAATTCGTCAACGCGACACTCAAAATCTTCAGCATTCTTCCTTTTCATCCAACTTCGATCGACTGACATGACGACTGAATTATCGTACTGTATACCACCTTCAATAATGACCAGTGATTAGGCATTGCCGATGTAAATATCAATGCATGAATGTTACAACATGTCTACATATTTCCCCTCCACTCTTGAACAGGTAGTGGTCCTATCCCATTCAGAAAAGCACATGTTTATAAAACAGTGAATAACTCATGCTTAGTCCGATGTCTGTGGAAAATTCGGCAGCACCTCCCCGCATTTCTCCAAGTACACCACATCGATTAGGTGTTCTAACATTCATCTAACCTTGCTCAGGAAGGTTTGACGGATGTTAGAACACCAGATCTGTATGCACCCGGAGAAACACACGAGAACGTGTACCAAATATCCACGACATAGAACATAAAGCATGAGTCAAAATACTGTTTTATAAACAATTAGCTTTTCCAAACTGTCCAAACTGGACATCCAAAGGCTCATTACAAGGCATTACTTTGTAATGAGTACCTTTGAACGGGAACTAAGGGTTTCTATGCATGCATGTGTTCAGAAATTGATAAGATATGCAAGAATCTTTTCGAAATATCAAAACTGCAGAATGATCGTTGCATATGTTATCAATTCCACATTAAATAGAACTCGTTGGCAACGAGTTGAACCATCTCGTTGCCAATGGACTTCTCAAAACAACAATTAATATAAAGAAGGCAGGGTTTGTAAACAACGAGTAATTGAACCATCTCTGGGCAACATGGAGTAATTATGGGATGTACAAGGGCTAATTAGGGCTAACTGGGTTATTAGGGTTAATTACGATTATTAATTATAGCTGATTAGGGTTGATTAGGACTAATTAGGGTTATTTAGTCCTAATAATTGTGCCGAGTAGTGATGATTAGTCCTAATTAGGGCTAATTGGGCTTAATTGGGTTATGTTAGGGCTAATTAATGTTAATGAGGGATAGTTTCGGATGATTATAGCTGACTAGGGTTGATTAGGACTAATTAGAGTTATGTAGTCCTAATTAGGGTTTAATTGTGCCGAGTAGTGCTGATTAGTCCTAATTAGGGCTAATTAGGCTTAATTGGGTTATGTTAGGGCTAATTAATGTTAATGAGGGCTAGTTTCGGATAATTATAGCTAATTAGGGTTGATTATGACTAATTAGGGTTTAATTGTGCCGAGTAGTGATGATTAGTCCTAATTAGGGCTAATTAGGCTTAATTGGGTTATGTTAGAGCTAATTAATGTTAATGAGGGCTAGTTTCGAATAATTATAGCTAATTAGGGTTGATTAGGACTAATTAGGGTTATTTAGTCCTAATTAGGGTTTTGATGGTGCCGAGTAGTGTTGATTAGTCCTAACTAGCGCTAATTAGGCGTAATTGGGTTATGTTAGTGCAAATTATGACTAATTAGGCTAACTACAATCAATATGCGCATAATTGGGTTCATTTGGGCTAATTTGGGGTAATTACAGCTAATTTGAATTTCATCAGGTTCTTAGGGTTAATTAAAACTAATTAGGCTCGTTAGAGCTAATTAGGGTTAATTGATTTACTAAAATATTGTTAATCAGGACTAATTAGGGCTAATTATAGCCAGCGCTGGAGCCACGATTAGATTCCAGGGGGTGCATGCTAAAAATGTCGCATTAACCTAACTAACCTAAATTTAATGCACATTCAACAACCTCAATTCCGACACCTCATATAGGGTGTCGATATGGTGTCCGATACGTGTCTGACACCTCCGGACACGTGTCCGACACATACCGACGCGTGTCCGACGCCTCTGGACACGTGTCCGACGGTGTCGGACACGTGTCCAACGCCCACCGACACGCACCTCCAGACACATCGGCATACGTTAATTTGTTTTTTAAATGTTGGACACCGTCGATCAAACGTGGTGTCCGTGTCTGCGCTAACTAACATGTATCTTAATCCAATTGGGTCTCATCCTCCGTCAACAACCTCAATTCCGACACCTCATATAGGGTGTCGATATGGTGTCCGATACGTGTCTGACACCTCCGGACACGTGTCCGACACGTGTCCGACGCCTTTGGACACGTGTCCGACGCCTCCGGACACGTGTCCGACGCCCACCGACACGCACCTCCAGACACATCGGCATACGTTAATTTGTTTTTTAAATGTCGGACACCGTCGATCAGATGTGGTGTCCGTGTCTGCGCTAACTAACAGGTATCTCAATCCAATTGGGTCCCATCCTCCGTCAAGAATCTCAATTCTCAATTCTCAATGCAATAAAAATTAACAAAAATCACACATTCAATCCAATTGGGTCCCATCCTCCGTCAATAATCTCAATATCTCAAATGCTCAATGCACAATTAACAATCTAAAATCATCAATTAACAACCTAAAATCATCAATTAATAATCGCAATTACTTCAAATGCACAGCTAATAACCTAAAATCATCGATCAATAATCACAATTCTAAAACGCACAATTAACAACCTAAAATTATCAAACAAATGATCAATGTTCAAATGGGAAAAAAATGTTCAAAATTCACATATCCGATGCGCTTGAATTATTTCAATTTAGGGTTCGATTGTATTAGGGCATTCAATTTAGGGTTCAATTAGTTTCATTTAGGGTTCGGTTCGATTAGGGCATTCAATTTAGAGTTCAATTTAAGGTTCAATTACTTCAATTTAGGGTTCAATTAGGGGGTTCTATTGATTCAATTTAGGGTTCAGTTGATTTGAGGCATTAAATTTAGGGTTCAATTAGTTCAATTTAGGGTTCGGTTGGATTAGGGCATTCAATTTGGGGTTCAATTAGGGTTCGGTTAGATTGGGGCAATCAATTTAGGGTTTAATTAGGGGTTCAATTAGTTTAATTTAGGATTCGATTCAATTAGGGCATTCAATTTAGGGTTCAATTAGGGGGTTCTATTGATTCAATTTAGGATTCGGTTGATTTGAGGCATTCAATTTAGGGTTCAATTAGTTCAATTTAGGGTTCGGTTGGATTAGGGCATTCAATTTAGGGTTCGGTTAGATTGGGGCAATCAATTTAGGGTTTAATTAGGGGTTCAATTAGTTTAATTTAGGGTTCGATTCAATTAGGGCATTCAATTTAGGGTTCAATTACTTCAATTTAGGGTTCAATTAGGGGGCTCTATTGATTCAATTTAGGGTTCGGTTGATTTGAGGCATTCAATTTAGGGTTCAATTAGTTCAATTTAGGGTTCGGTTGGATTAGGGCATTCAATTTAGGGTTCAATTAGGGTTCGGTTAGATTGGGGCAATCAATTTAGGGTTTAATTAGGGGTTCAATTAGTTTAATTTAGGGTTCGATTCAATTGGGGTTTAGGGTTTAGGGTTTATGGTTTAGGGTTTAGGGTTTTGGGTTTTGGGTTTAGGGTTTAGGGTTTAGGGTTTTGGGTTTTGGGTTTGCGTCATCTAAATTTTAATGTCCCTTGCCCAGTTCCGTCCCGTCCCATCCCATCTAGATCCAACGCCACTTAACCCGATCTTGTCTATGGCTTCCTGCCACCAAAGTAGTCGCATAAGGCCTATTTTCGGATCAGAAGCAACATCCATTGCTACTATCTATTGCCCATAAATCCAAACTAATCAAACAACATGTTCCTACTATCTATTGCCCATAAATCCACATGCCTAACATATCCTTCATTTAATTACAACGCTTTACATTAACAATCCGTTTTATTGAAAGGTAGTAAAGTCAAACTACATTATACCCATTGTTAATAAAAAAAAACTATCAATCCAGCTCCTACAAACCCATCATCATTGCAAAAACAGAAAACGAATATGCGAATATGACAAACGTACGAACCCTTAATATCTCTGACCCACAAATTCGCATTCTTAATATATCTTTTTCTTCACTTGATCACAACAACTAATAATCTTATGAAATTGAGCTCTAAGAAAGCAAAGTTTGCCCACTCAATCTCCAATGTCTTTAACTTTTCACAGCAATTTACATGTATAAGAGGAAGACAGAAGGTATAGCGTAGAGCAAATAGAGAGGAAGACAAGAACTTTACCTCACGAGAAATACTGCCGGAGGTGAGAAACCGTCGTCTCCGGTGGTCGACTCTGCTCTCTCTCTCTCTCTCTCTCTCTCTCTCAGTCTCTCTCCTCTTCACAGATCTGTCGGAGGTGAGGGCCCGTGGTCGCCGGAGTTGCAGGTGGTCGCCGTTGTCGAGGGAGGTCACCGCCGGGGTCGAGGGAAGTCACCGCCGGTGTAGAGGGCGGTCGCCGCCGGGGTTGAGGGAAGTTGGGTTTTGGGATTTTCGAAAAGAGAAGCAGTGACAGTTCAAACCAGATATGTGAATTAAATAGACTTTTAGCGACGGATTTATTCCGTCGCTAATCCATCGCTAAAAGTCCGTTGGTGAAGACCTATTTGTACCGACGGAGTTTTTGGCGACGGAATAAATCCGTCGCTTAAATAATATTTCACGGCGGAGTTTTACCGACGTAGGTTTCCGTCGGTAAAACGCCTTTTCACCGACGGAGTTTTTTGCGACGGAATAAATCCGTCGCTTAAATAATATTGTACGACGAAGTTTTACTGACGGAGGTTTCCGTCGGTAAAATTCATTTTAGCGACGGAATAGATTCCGTCGCAAAAGACGTCTTTTCTTGTAGTGATTGTTGACTAAGATTTCTCAGAGATCATATCTACAAGAGATTTGCCTTCGAATTTGGATTGTGCTTTCGAATAAATCAATCGAGCGGAATGCGTTGTTCCATATTAGTGTATTCTTATGTTTTCGTCTCGTGATATTTCATGATGTTTTCTTTGTGTGCTTATTTTAAGATTATTTTTTTTGGTTTTACGAACGATTATTGTGCACTTTTGGCATGCTACTCAGGTTTTTATTGTGCTTAACTTCAGTGTCTTACAGTTATTTTGCAGGCATGACAAAACAGTATGATCACCCATAATATATGGTTATATTTTGTGTTATTAACTAAAAAAAGTTTATCCTTCTGAAAAATGGCTTCAAAAATACAAAGAAACTCAAAGCACACAATGCTAACTCCTTGGAAAGCTTCCATTGACGTTTATTGAGTCCAACCTCTACTGAACAGTTGAGGTAGCTTCCCTCGCCATATTATGCTTTGTTGAAGAGTCATCTTTTGAGCGACGTGTTCAATATAATTGATCATGTCCATAGGCACGTATCTCTTTGCAATGCTTTAGTTGTAGGGTAATTGTAGCTAGGAGTATTAGGAGTTGACTAAATTAACATAATTAACGTATATCAAAGTCCTAAAGCATTAGGCAAAAAACCCGAAACTTTACTTCCAAGTACTCGTCGTTTACTTGTTAGAAGACAGTGTACACTTTTAACTGCAATTGAGAATTGTGTTTTCAAAATACTTATCGGTCATACTCTTCCACACCCGCAGCATAACATCTCTTCTTAACTACGAGGTTACTATGTTTTTGTTGTATTGTTACCGGCTGTAATAGTTACTCAGAGCGAATGTCTATTTTCACATCCATATATGCTTATCTACACCTCATTTATCGCTAAAAAGTATAGTGAAATCTTTGATGCGCTTTTAATTATGACAAATAAGGGCATGAACAATACAAGGTCTGGAGAGACGCTCCCCCTGCTAAAACCAAATCTTGATTAGCTATTAAATGTTTGAAGCCCTTTGATCCGTAAGTCTTTTCGGTCCATCTTTAGTTGTGTCTTCGTAGTCATGTTCGATGCAATTAGTTCTGGTTTTAGTTATGAGTTCCTCTCCCAGTTACGAGATTATACCAGACCTTTCATTCACTGAAAAATCAACTATTTTTCTGACCTCAGTTCAGATTGAAACTATGATCTCAATGAGTTGCACTCTGCTCAGCATCTGCTAAGTAACTTTCGATACATATGAACTTCTCAGGCTCAAACTGATGTAGCCAACGTAGGAGTTGTCCATCCTGTCCAAGCGACCAAGCCTTTGGATGTGTACTTGTAAATACGAGTGGCCAAGTCTCCATCTCTTGTATTGTTCCCACTCTATCTTGGCTACACCTATAGGCCCACTGGGGGTCCCAATTCTCATGACACGTCGGCATATTCAACGGTCAACTTTTCAACGCTCACAGGCCGGTCAAAATGACACATGCTCAAGTCACGTACTTTTTCCCTTTGTGAAGCAGTCTTGGTGTGCCTTCCCCCTTAAGGGGGTCGGCCACCTTAGCGAGGTCGGCTACCATGGGGGGATCGACCACCTACCTTGACGACCGACTACCGTCGCGCACACGCCGTAGTCGCTACCTTTGTCGCATGCGCGCCATCTCCGCGACCTTCGTCGCCGCGCCCGCGCATCATCTCCGCGACCTTCGTCGCCGCGCCCGCGCGCCATCTCCGCGACCTTCGTCGCCGTGCCCGCGCATCATCTTTGCGACCTCCGTTGCTGCGAACCACCTCCGCGACTCCCAACGCCAGCGCACCATCTCCGCCAGGGAGCTCTTCAACTCCCCTTCCGCCAGGTAGACGGCTCTTCCGGGATGCTACCTTGACGCGCTCAAAGTGCTCCGGCATAAGGACTCCTCGCGGTGGGATGGGCGCACAACCATAATGCCCTCACCGGCTCAATCAACTGATAGGGCTCCGGCCCTCGCGGCGGGACGGGCTCGCAACCTTAAGCCCTCGCCGGCTCAATCAACTGACAGGGCTCCGGCCCTCGCATCCGGGATGGGCTCTCAACCTTATAGCCATCGCCGTCTCAATCAAAGCGACGGGGCTCCGGCCCTCGCATCCGGGATGGGCTCTCAACCTTATAGCCATCGCCATCTCAATCAAAGCGACGGGGCTCCGGCCCTCGGGATGGGCTCTCAACCTTATAGCCATTGCTGTCTACATCAAAACGACGGGGCTCCGGCCCTCGCATCCGGGATGGGCTCTCAAGCTTATAGCCATCGCCGTCTCAATCAAAGCGACGTAGCACCAGCCCTCACATCCGGGATGGGCTCTCAAGCTTATAGCCATCGCCGTCTCAATCAAAGCGACGGGGCTCCGGCCCTCGCATCCGGGATGGGCTCTCAAGCTTATAGCCATCGCCGTCTCAATCAAAGCGACGGGGCTCCGGCCCTCGCATCTGAGATGGGCTCTCAAGCTTATAGCCATCGCCGTCTCAATCAAAGCGACAGGGCTCCGGCCCTCGCATCTAGGAGGGGCTCGTAACCATAATGCCCTCGTCGGCCCAATCAACTGACGGGGCTCCGGCCCTCGTATCCGGTAGGGGCGCGCAACCATAATGCCCTCGCCGTCGCAATCAACTGACGGGGCTCCGGCCCTCGCATTCGAAAGGGGCGCGCAACCATAATGCCCTCACCGGCTGAATCAACTGACAGGCTCCGGCCCTCGTCCGCTCAATCAACCAGGGGCTCCAGCCCTCGCCCTCACAATCAACCGACGGGCTTCTGGGGGCTCCGCTCATAGTGCTCCAGCACGAGGACCCCCGCCACGGACTCTGAGTATCAAGCTGTGAGCATGTGCGCTCATGTTACCATTGATCATCGACACCGCCAAGGCAATGACCCCCGAGTCGCTCCGGGACGGGAGCAGGTCCTCGGAGGGCATCACGCCTGTCAGTTGGCTGCAGGGGCAACCCTCACCGCTGCCAGGATCTCTGCGCGTCTCATGAGGGCTTGGACTGGAGGCTGGGGCAACGGGCTGCTCTGACCATGCTACCGCGGTGTGGTCAGTCTCCTCAGACAGGCAGAGGGACGCTGCAAGGGCAGGGCGGCACGAACTCGGGGACCGGCATATCCGACGGACAATCAATACTGCGGGACCCCCTATGGCGACGTGTCACTCCCGGAGGACGACACGTGTCGGCTGATGACACGGGCATATTTGTGCCTATATATACTGGGTTCTGGAGCTTATTCAAGGACTTCTCTCTCATTTGACATTTTCACTTTCTCTCTCTAAAACCCATTCTCTTTGGATTTCTACTGAGGCTAAGACATTCCACCTCCTGACGTTAGTTCATTGGCGCTGCACCCTTGACGTGGACTGTTGGTTGTTGACTGTTGCCCCTGTTCGTCGTCTCCCTGCTGACGCGGCGCTGCCAGCCCTCGTGACCTGCCTGGGGAGCCTTGCTCTCAGCCCTTACTCCATCCTTGCTGTCTCCCATTTTGTCTACTTGGAAGCTAACGCAGACTGCATCCTTTGTGGCACCCCACGGGGCATACAAACAATCTTTCCTCGGCAACAGTATCAAAGCAGCAATTCTTATCTCAATATCTGACTCAAAAGGCTTGGACAGGATGGACAGCGTGAAATGCAGAATGATACGACTTGAAGAATCTACTCCGAAAAAGAAACGCCGCATATAATGGCACTATGAGGATTGGTGAAAGTAGATGACAACTTTTGGGATTGAAAATATAAGCCTTGTCGTCTTCTGCACACGTCAATTGGTTTTGGGAAGGGTGATTTCATTCGATATCAGAACGGGTCGATTCATACTTAATTAACAGATAAATTAACTTATTCATGTGTTTGGCTTGCTTAAAACATGTCTTGTTACACGTGGAAGGGGGGGTTGACAAGATACACTCTCGTGTTGGAAACATAATAAATAAGAACCCAAAATAAAAGCCTTGTAGATCTCTACATCCGTCATGACCAACTGGTTTTGGGTTGCTTACTTTCACACTTATAGAGATATGTCATCTTCTGCCTTTTGTTGAAAAGCATATTCCAAAGAATCAAAATCCGATAAATTCAAGTTCCTATAGTTAGGTGGATGAATATTGGACATAATGAAAAGAGTTTTGCCCTAGCAGCTATATCATGAGCCATGTTGGTCATTCGAGGGCTATATAAACAGCACCCCAGCAACTAAGAATTTAAAAGGAATCAAGGATGAACTTTCATCAGCAATATAACCTCTACCTCAACTTAGGGCAGGACGGATCATTGATATGTGCATGCCCTGCAACCAATGGTTGTGGAACTCGATCCACGAAGAGAGGTTTGGTCTCGTCCAAATGCAGGCATGGCAGCAATAGTAATTGTATGTTAGCATCAATGTGACCATCAGGAGATAATGATATGCATGGTTGACTATGGATATGCTTATCTGTAAAACAAAGCCTTGTTTAGATCCCATCGGTTCTACCAACGTTCGCTCTGACATTTACGATGCTGGAGCAATTCCTTGTCGGCATCAATGTTTGGAACAGTCTTTCTATTTTGAGTGCAAATAGTTGGGGACAAGTTTGAAGACCTGAATTTTTGTGTTCAATTTTTTTTTATAAAAAAATGATTTATTTCTCCGTAGCCAAACGTCGACGGAGGTATGACAATCACGTTCATATAATATAGAGAAATATCACTTTCTTCTATCACTTTCACCTTATAAAAGAGGAGGGGAGATAGCAAGAAAAATGTCAAAGAATTGTGATCAGGATTTGTTCTATTACAGACCGGCCCTAGAGAATTTCCAAAGACAGTGATTCCATTCCAAAAAAAACTTCGGTAATTCTTTTGTTTTTGTCTGGATATCTGCATTATTCTGACTAGAAACAGCTTTGTGACTAATACAGCTCGTTCCAGTCCCCTATATAAGAGGATCCTCCCCTCCTCTTTCTCTCACAAAAGAGAGAGATTCTTGTGACCAGAAGTCATTTTTTTTGCAAAAATGGTTTCCATGGCTATCAAAGTGAGTGCCTACAGTATCCTTTTGCTTCTTGTCATGACAAGTGTGGACGTAGAAGGATTACCTCCCTGGAGCCCATGTTGCTATGGGAGCGTCACTGATTGTTGCCCTGACACTGTCAAAGGTAAAGATGCTTCCCTTACTGGCCAAAAACCTGCTCTTATTCCTGCCAAGAAGGGCCGCCCAAGTCTGCTCCATCCCTGATTGGTGCACTCAGCGTCTTGTCTGTGCGTGGTATCTCTGCGTGCGTAGTATGCAAGTGTGTGTGTGTGTGTTCATCTACTAAGTTTTATCGTGTAACTCCCTACAGTGCTGCTTTTAGCACTTGATTCAATAAAATTATCGTTCGTATGTGTGCCAACAACTTTCTGTTACCAAACGCAACAACAAAGAAGCAATATCGAAAAACAAAAAAGCGAGAAATTAAAAAACAAAGCGCACACTATATGATTTACGAGGTTCACCGATGTGGCTACGTCTTTGGAGTATGACCAGAACTCGATTTCACTATTCAGCCGTGTTTACAACCAAAAAACCCTAACTCTCTCTCTCTCTTGTCGTTTTCTCTCTCACTGTATCTCTAAACCCGAAGATGCATATGTATAAGAAAATCCTAGAGCGAAAAAACATGCATTATTAGAAAAGTACCCTCCCGAAAATTAGGCTCCACATACAACAGTGCTTTCCAGTTGCTTAAACTTCTTGGATATACTCTCTTCGTGGAGTTAGAAGGGTGATGCTAGTCCCTTCCGGAAATCTCTTTCTACCTTTGCATCTCCATTAGATGCTTGAGCATTCGAGCTCCGGCATTCCGAAAGCAGTGGGTGCGGCATTATTTGAGATGCAAATTTCGAAAAACAAGCTTAGGATTAGCGTCTTCTAACACTTGTGAAAAGCAATGGCTATTTGAATAAGACGGAATCTCTTCCTTAATCATTTCATAGCCTGTTGCATATACAACAAGGGGTATGCGAATGAAACTGCGACTGCCAGTTTCACAAACTTTGAAAGCAGTGATGTTCTCTGTTCATCTTCCATCTTTATCCAATCTTAGGTATAAATGTAACTCCCTCGAGGACTCATCACTCATGCAATGGTTCTGTTATCTCCATGTCCTTTCAACGAACGTTTCCTTTCCAACTGGTAGTCCAAAAACCTCATTTCAGTGCAACCAATAATATTGTTATCTTAATTATTTGACCGAAAACAGTGACACCTTGACTCTTGTCCATGAAAGTAATATAGTAAAGTCTCACTTCTTCAATGCCAAAAGAGTCTGAAAAATACCTATATGCGTATTAAAGGAAAAGCATGCTTAAGAGGAGGAGAAATTCATCATGTATAAGAATCGATCATTATCTTCATGTATAGTATCGGACACTCATGCATAACATGGATTATGGGGTACGACCTAAAGCTAATGAAACACAGGTAGGACTTAGCTCCAATACTATATTAAAGCCTAGTGTTTAAGGCAAAAGCATGCTCAAGAAGAGAAGAAACCAACCAAGTATATTAGGAACTGATCTCAATCACCATGCATAGTCGATGTAGAACGTTAACCGTTTGGATACCACTTCCACTCTTTTGCTTTTTTTTGTATATCTAAGAAAATTTGTTTATCATTTATGTTCCCAACCTATCTTGATCGGACCCAAGGGCCCACTAGACGTCCCGCTTCGCAGGAACACGTCGACACATTCAACGGTCAACTTTTCAACGCTTCGAACCGGTCAAAGTCCGTGCGCCCAGTCAAGTGCATTTTTTGCTTCGCACGCCTCGCGCGCGACTTAGTCACCAATTATTTCACGTAACGTGACTCACGGTAGCACGATCGTCACACCGCAACCACCAGAACACCTTTTCACCAAAAACATCTGCCAACGGCGCAACTGGAGCAACGGGATCAAGGGGCAAGGGGCAAAGGCCTTGGCCAACCCCATGGGTTCGGCCTCGGCCTCCCCTAAGCCTATGGGGTCGACCTCGGCCCCCCATAGGGGATTGGCCTTGGCCTTCCCCCCCCCCCCCGGTTGCTCATTTTTCGCGCAAAGTCTTTCTTCGCGCTTTGTTCGCTTCATACGCTCCGTATGTGACTTTGGCACCTTGTTCGTTACGTGGGTACGACTCACGGCAACACGCTCGTCGTAACGCAACTTCCCGATTCGTCTTTGCCCATCAAAACACCTACCGTCGGCGCGCCCGAAGTTCACCAAAAGGGGGAGTGGTCTTGGCCCCCTCCGGGGGAGTTGGCCTTGACCACCCCTTAGGGTCGGCCTCGGCCTCGGCCTCCCCTGGGGTGGTGGCCTTGGGCTTTCCCCAAATTTTAGCCTTTGACCTCCCTTCCCTCGCACACTTGTTTTCTCGAGTCTTTCCACCTTCGCGATGTTTACGGACATTCGTACATCAACCTCGCGACGTCCGTCATCCGTCGCTCGCGATAGCGCACCGCTCGCGCGACGCCCGTCGCCCAAAGTCGTGCACTACCGCCGAATGACCCTTCACCGACGACTGCGTACCATCACTCCCAACTTTGTCATTACCACATATTGCATTCATTATTTTGGTATAACATGTACACTCAACTCACGTCCCGTCTCCGGGACACTAGAAGCGCGCCCGAGACCCCGCAACGTTCGTCACCGCGCTCGTGCGCCACTTCCATGACATGTGCCCCCGGGCACCAGGTATTGTCCCGCGGCGTTCGTCGCCGCGCCCGTGAGCCACTTCCATGACATGTGCCCCCGGGCACCAGGTATTGTCCCGCGATAGTCGTCGCCACGCCCGTGCGCCACTTCCATGACGTGTTCCCCGGGTACCAGATATTGTCCCACGACGGTCATCGCGGCGCCCGTGCGCCACTTCCATGACGTGTGCCCCCGGGCACCAGGTATTGTCCCGCGACGGTCGTCGCCGCGCCCGTACGCCACTTCCATGATACGTGCCCCGGCACCAGGTTTTATCTTGCAACATTCGTCGCCGCGCCCATGCGCCACAACCAATGTCTCATGCTGTAGGCACCGCGCCCATGCGCCACAATCATGTTACATGCCTCTAAGCACCACACTCATTCAACACACCATGTGCCCACGCCATGGACGTGGAAAATGCTTCGACCCACTCTCCGGAGTGTGCATCATTCCAAGGGGCTCCGCTCGTAGTGCTTCGGCACGAGGACCCTTCACAGCGGGATAGGCTCGTTACCACAAAGTTATCGCCGTTTTCATTCCAGGGGCTCCGCTCGTAGTGCTCCGGCACGAGGACCCTTCGCAGCGGGATAGGCTTGTTACCACAAAGCTATCGTCGTCTGGGGTGACTTGCATGACACTAGGCACTGAGCTGCGACCATGTCCACTCACGTTACGGGTGATCATCGGCCCCCCCAGAACGATGACCCCCGGGTCACTCCGGGACGGGAACAGGTCTTTGGAGGGCATTGCGTCTAGTCAGCCTGGCAGTTGGCTACAGGGGCAACCCTCACCGCTGTCAGGTTCTCTATGCGTCTCTTGACGCACCTTTATGAGATTCAGTAAGGGCTTGGACTGGTGACTGGTGCAACAGGCTTACTCTGATCATGCTGTCATGGTGTGTTCAGTCTTCTCAGACAGGTAGAGCGACACTGTGTGGGGCAGGCAATTCAAATTTGGGAACCGACAGTCTAACGGAGAACCGGTATTTTGGGACCCCCTGGTGACGTGTCACTCCCAGGGGACGACATGTGGCATTTTATGACACAGGCACACTGTTTCTTATAAATAGTGGACTTTATGACTCAAAAAGGGACTTTTTGTTCATTTCTCACAAAATCACTTTCTCACTCTAGAATTTGTGAGCTCTTGGATTCTAGAGGGAAACACAAATTGGACATAACTTTGGACTGTAACATTGGATCGTAGCATTGGACCTTGACTCGGATCTTGACTTGGACTGTCAATTACCGGCATGTTCGTCTCAGCCTTATCTCGATCCGCAGCACTGCCACTCCTCACGACCTGTCTGGGAAGGTACGAGCCCACTTTCTTTGGCATCAATTTCTAATTTCATATTTTTATCATTTCTAAGTTAATTGGGATCATGGCACTTGTTTTGTCATGTAAAAGTGCTCAAAATCTAGCATTAAACTTATAAAACAAGCTTTCAAAATTTTTAACACAATACCTAATATATCTTTATAGTCCATTAAAATGGCATAAAACAAGTAAATACACCTTCCCATTTTCCTTTTTTAAAAATGAAGAAAATCCACAACCAAAACGGTGAGTGTTACAGTGGGATGAGAGAAATTTTAGTCCACTAATTTGGTAAAAGTTCTTAGCATGGAGTTCCAAGCAACGTACGTACCACAAGAATAAGTAGGGCATTAATGGTCTTAACAAATCTTTTGCTGGTTCGGCCGAATCGGCGGTCTTTGGAAATTTGGAATGTGTTGTTATTGCAAGATTCAACCTGCATATGAATCGACGTCAGCCACAACTCCCAAGAAAAGTACGAGGAAGAAATATAGGAAGTTGCACACGATCAGATGCTTCCAAATCCGGATATTTTTTTCCAGCAGTAAAAACTGGACAGGCTCAAGAGCCAGACCATACTCAGTCCACTCTCAAAACTCGTGCCCGTATCCGACCCAGCCCATCTATGGACCAAATAATATGTCTACGCCCAGTCCATAAAAATTTTGGTAGGCACGGGCTGGACACGAGTTGTCTATAATCTCATAGTAGTTTTTGTTCACTTAATTTTAATGCATATCAATTATCATCCAAATCTATTAATTAGTCATGAATTTTTGTTTGTTTAATTTTTAAACATATCATTTACCATCAAAATCTACTAATTAGTCTGATAATAAATAAGAGTATGGTAAAGTCTCAGAATGGATTTAGTTATAAACATGTAAACAAAGTTTCTGAAGAAAATAAAAGAACTGATTCTGATAACGCTTCTACTGCAAAAGAAATGATTTAGTTAATACTAGGTTTTTACTGTAAAAGTGTTGTATTAACGAACTGATTCTGACATTAGTTGAAATAAAAAATCAATCGTATTTTAAAAAAAAAAAAAGTTAAAACAGAAAGTTTTCCGTATATTTCTTTGTGTGTAAAGAGTACATATGAGGTCTGTGTATATAGGCGTTACAGTTGACCAAGCAATAAATGTAATGAGTAAATTAAGGATTGAGAGAATACAAGATTGATAAAACGATGAGTAAATTAAGGAAATTCCTTAATTTAACGAAGTTGACTCTAATAATGTTAATGCCAAGTATTTGAAGGTTCAATTTCTGTTTGAACTTTTGACACACTGGTAACGTTTTGGACAATTACTCTCGTTTTCATCTTTGTCTATTGCTTTTGGAAAGCCGTAAATAACACAAAAGCAGATTGCTCTGAAGTTCACCTTCGCATATATGAGAGATCCAAACAATTACAGTGCTAGGTACTCTCCAATGGTTCAGGACCACCAAAAATTTCGTGTATGATTTAGGGTATCTGTTGAAAACCATTTGCTTTTTAGATTTTTCCCCAATTTTATAAACTCGAGAAAAAAAATCACATTTAGCACACACACAGTTTTCATTTTTTTTTTCCTTCAGTTTTTAAAATGGAACTGTTTTTGAAAACTTCCATTTTGGAGTTTGGGTTTCCAGTTTTGGATTTTGTTTTGAGACTACCACCATCAACCCCCCCCCCCCCCCCCCCCGCCACCAGTCGGCGCCGGCTACCGCCACGCCCCACCACCACCACCAAAGAAACAAGTCAAAATAAAAATTAGGTAATCAAACACCCATTTGTTTTTGTAAAAAATAAAAACTAAAATGGTTTTGGTTTTGATTTTGATTTTTTTTGAAACAAAAAACCAAAAATGTAAGTGATTTCAAAAGTTACCTTAGTGAGTTAACTCAGTATTGGGGAACTAAAAATTAAGGTTAAAAACATCTATTTCTACACCCTTATAGATTTTGCCATTTCATTGTTTTAATAGAATTAGAAAAAAAATTTTGGTTGTTGTTTACGATCATAAGAAGATAGTTACCGTCCTTAGAAATATAGCAACAGTTAATGGTCATTAAATATTTTTAGTGCCTATGACGCTAAAAAAAGTACTGATAAGGGTTGCTAAAAGAATTAATAAAAATATCACTAATTATATTTAACGATTATCAGTTGTTGCTATGTGAGGAGTTGTAACTAAGGTAGCCGCAAAAGTTTATCCAAATAATAATAGTTCGACTCTTATGTTGGGTGCTAATTGAGCCGAGATGTTTAGGTGGAGTAGATTGGGCTTGATTAATTGGGCTTACTTAAATGCTGCCAGTGAGTTGGGCTGATTCTAACTTTATTCAGGAACATATCCAACCCCTTTTTTCAGCGATAAGGTATTGTTGCTGGCATTTGTTTTGTTGCTACAAATTTTACATTTGACGCTAATATGTTATTAGCAGTGCCCCAAAAACTTATAGCCACAAAAACATTTATCGCTTAAGGGGGGTTGGAGGGTGTTGCTCCAACTAAGTAAAAATTTACATTATCACTTATTCGAAGCGTCGAGCGTTTCAGTTAAAAGATTACGGTTACTATCACCTAAAATGCTTTTAGCGACACTTGCATCAAGAGCAACGTCTAACAAAAGTTAACGGTGACAAAAGTATTCCATTTTCTCTCTAATCATCCAGGAAGTCAATTTGTCGTTGTATCTCAACTTAACTTTTCTTGAGAGAAAAACAACCCGCAAAGATTAAGGGAACCCTTTTTCCATTTATGTGATTCCATTAGTAAGTTAATAATAGGTGAATGAGCGAAGAAGGAATCAAGGTACATTGGCCAACATGGATGAACCATTGTATTCAACTAACGGTGGCAATTTGTGATTTGATCGCCCAAAGTCCCAGTGGCGCATTGTCTAGTGGCAACAGTTCGAGCAGTGGTGGTGGCCTGCAGGGGCGGAATCAGGATTTTTTTTTGTCTCCAATTATGAATTAGAAAAATAATTAACCAATTAAGAATTAGCAAAGCAAATTAACCATATAACTAAGGTGTTCCAATTCAACCAAATCACCAATAATTTCTGCAATATAATCAAGGCATACTCTTTCAACAACTAATTAAGAATTAGCAAGTAAATTAACCAAACATATTTTTTAAATCTCTATATAATCACTGAAATTAAACTAAAATTTAAGAACTTAAATAAGGAGCTTACGATTACGACTTACCTCACAGAGTCACAATCAGTAGTGCAGAGAAGCAGTAGTGAGTGGCCCGAATCGGTTTATGGTACTGCATTAATGACTTCTAGGGCTTCTTCAAGGATGACTTTTGATGCTAAGGAAAGCGGGTTCGTACCTACGTGGAGGTGCCACAAAGGCTGCAGTCCGAGTCAGCTTCCAGATGTACAAAATGAGAGACAGTGA
>JAVXUO010001375.1:0-19721 GCA_033065855.1 Escallonia rubra | reverse complement strand
CAACATTAAGCGACGGAATCTCCGTCGCTAAATATTTAACTTTATAAATTATTTTAAAAAAAAAGTAAATAAAATAAAATACGAAAATACATGTAGCGACGGAAATTCCGTCGCTAATGTAAAAAAAATATCCCGTCGCAAAAGTCCAATATTAGGCTACGAATTTTAGCAACGGACTTTTATGTGAGGGACTTTTAGCGACGGGGTGTTTGTCGCTAAAAGCCTTTAACGACGGATGTTGCTCTTTTTAGCGACAGATCTCCCCGTCGCTATGAAATCAAGATAAAAACAAGTTGAGACCGATTATGGTATCATAAGCTGCCTAACACCTTTTCGTTATATAAATTCATTTTTTAATCTGAAACTAGGGTTGCGGAGACTAAGGTAGCGATTGGTAACATTTTCAGTTTTAGTTTTTTGTTTAAAAAAAATTAAAAACCAAAATCAGTTTAATTTTTTTTTTTTTTTACAAAAATAAATGGGTGTTTGATTACCCAGTTTTTATTTTGAATTGTTTCTTTTGGGTGTTTGATTACCCAGTTTTTATTTTGAGTTTTTTTCTTTAGTGGTGGTTTGCGGTGGCGGTGGTGGGGCGTGGCGGTGGCTGACGGTGGTGGTGGCCGGCCGCTGGTGGTGGCTGGTTGCCGTTGGGAGTCGCCGGAGGTGGCTGCCGGCGGTGGGAGGTTGGTGGTGGTCTCAAAATAAAAACCAAAACCGAAACTCATTTTTTGAGTTTTCAAAAGCAGTCCTGTTTTAAAAACTAGTTTTCAAAACTGAAGAAAAAAAATCAAAAATTATGTGGCAAACGCGTTTATTTTCTCCAATTTACAAAATTGGAGAAAAAACTGGAAAAATAAGTGTTACAAAACAGAGCCTAAGTTAGCTTTATTGGTGATGTAGAGTCAATGGTTGGGTTCTCTTGCTTTTCCTTTAGCTTTATTATCTCTAAAAATTGGATGGCAACTTACAAGACTAGATCTTTTGGATGCACGTCGTTACAGTGGCGACTCTCTGGTAGGGAATAATTTAATTAAGAGGACTAGACTCAACATACTTGTTATAGTTTGACAAGCAATTCAAGAAATGGTTACGATGGGTTCGGTGACCAGGTTCACATCTAGGGTTTTCCTAAGAACGTAAGATCACCAATCAATGTGAGAACTAATAACCAAAGATATGTATACATAAACATACACATGCACAATTTCTTTCTGTTTCACAAGAAACCTTTAAGAGAATAATAATACCTAGCATTTTCAATAGTTGGCAAGAAAAACAGGAAAAGAAATATGTCTCTAATACTTCAACATAATAAATACGTTTAACGACCCCCACCGGTTCTAACCATTGAGAAGCCATATCCAATGCCACTGCTCACAAGTAGGAAAGAATTATCCCAACCAACTCCAATCAAATGCATACCCTCGCCAGTGTTCCTCGCAATCTTTCACGCAGCAGACAAGGTACACGGGCATCCATGAATTCCCAGATGTACATGAATACTTCCTAATACTATGCTCATCAGTTATCCTCTTCACCTCTGGAAACACTGAGGCGACGTACATGATGAGTGAGTTTTTTGCTGGTCTCACCTGTTGCATCGTCAAGAAACGAACACATCGCGCCGCTTCTTGGGGTTTGGTGCCCCTTCTGGGTTACCTTTTCTCATCATCGCCACGAATTCGTCGTAGTTGATCCGACCATCCTGCATAACCGAAAGCGTTTTAGTTTCCTATGAATGAAAGACAATATTTGACAGAACCTCTGCAGGCAAATGCAGCTGGTAGTATTTTCAGTTGTAAGATATAATGGACAAGAGTAGGAAATGAGGGCCGTTTGTTGCTTACATTGTCTGAATCGACTTCAGAGATGATTTCCTTTATGTCCCTGCCATCATCCATGCCGAATTCACGGAGAGCTTGTTCCAGTTCTTCCATGGTAATATACCTGATTACAGTCGGCCATAAAGGGCTTTAAACAATAAATAGCTTCAAACAATTCTATCCTATAAGAGAGAAGTGTGATTATTGTAGCTACCCGCTATGGTCCTTATCAAAGTACTGGAATGCCGTGTAAAGATGCTCTTCTCTGTCCATCCTGTTCATGTGCATCGTCGCTGTAATGAACTCGTCGTAGTCTATGGTTCCATTTCCATCTGCATCAGCCTGTTATTGTAGCATAAAGCATCAAATTCAGGACTTTGTTGAACAATACATTATACTGTTCCTATTAAAAACTTCTTCTCCCTCAATCCCTATAGTGGAGACCTCTTAATAGTTTCAGGCATCGTTATATATATACCATCTGAGATGTCAAGCATACACTACTATGAAGTGACCTACAGAATACCATAAGTTGACCTCCCTTCTAGCGGCATGACAAAGTGAAAAAGAGGACTTTTTGAAAGGGACAACGGAGTGTTTGGGGTACTTACAGCCTCCATCAACTGTTTAACTTCATACTCCGATAGCTTCGTCCCCTGCTTGGCGAGTCCTTGTTTTAGTTCCTCAAGTGTTATGGTACCATTGTTGTCAGCATCCATGCCTTTGAACATCTGCTTCAATCCCATTATTTCTTCCTCTGAGAGGCACCCCGCAATAACCTACATGTTCCACGAAAGAATGATATCTGATTGTGAAACTTAGTATGACTGTATGTGTACTTCTTAGTTGACATTAGGTGGTTCTTGTAATGCATTGTACATTCATATGACGTACAAAACTACTAATAACAACTCAGAATCATTTTCTTACTCCAAATTATCCTCCTACCGAAAACCACTTTGGCCAATAAATTCAATGTGATGAAACCAAAAAGCATCTAAAAATGCCAGCTGAAGAAGTTTCTGAAGCACAAAGGACATTAGCAGCGTATCATATTCACAATGATCCAAGATTATGAAAAAATGCCATTGCATAGACCAAGGTAACTTCATAAGCTTGAGGAAATAGTGGTGTTAACATCACACTTGGAAGTAAAACTACGTTTCCAGTATAGCAGATAATGAATCTTCAATCAAAGTGTTTCCTCTAGCTAGAAACAATAAAGGTAACGTCAGGAAATCAAGATTACCCGGAGAGCAACTTTCTTGAACTTATTCATTGCCCTGAACTGTTTGAGCCTTCCAAGAACAGCATTGTCAAGCAATGTGTCTGGTGCTTCTCCATCCTCCTTAATCCACGGATGACCTAAAGACGAGATCAAGCATAAGAAACATGAGTCCTATAACTTTCTACAATAACTGTTTATTTATCAAATTACCATATAATTAAGGTTGCCTCTGTTGCTCTCTAGATTTAGCAGCCTAATAATTAAGAATGTCATCATTGATCATATAATCATGTTAGCCTCCAAACAAACAATTGTGATACTTACTAAGAACTTGAAATGCTGTCAGCCTCTGCTTGGGGTCGGAATGGAGCATCTTCCTAACAAGATCCTTCGCACCAGATGAAATTGAAGGCCATGGGTCACTCGTAAAATCAATGTGGCCACGTAAAATCGCATTGAATATCCCGTGTTCAGATTCTGCCAGCAAATTAAGAAGTTATTGTCTTTGTTGTTCAATCATTCAAATATTTCATGCTCATTTCCTGTGAAGCTGTCTCAGCTTATGTTGCACCACATAAACATTATATGTACATTATAGGAAAGAAATGGGAATAATGCTTTGGGAAATTTTATTTATTTTCTTAAAACCCTCAGAGTATTACCTGCCCAAAAGGGGGGAACTCCACATAGAAGAATATATAACATGACCCCAACGCTCCAGATATCAACTTCCGGTCCATATTTTCTCTTCAAGACTTCAGGTGCGATGTAATATGCACTACCCACGATATCTTTGAATTGTTCTCCTGCCATATAGTAAAAGATCGCACGAGATAGTGTTCAAATAAAATTCCAGAAAAGTATTTACATGATTGAGTATGAGGCAACTATCTAGTTCATTACTATTGGACACTATTTCGAGTGATTGTCGTAGTGACGAGTTTTTCGTTGCTTTTGCGCAAAAGATTATCTTGTGAAAGTCGTATATATGAGTCTTAACTCTAAACTACAAAAGGCAAGAAAGGTCCATTTTATGTAGAGTTTCTTTTACATTCTCGAACTGCTTTACAATCGTAATTCTGTCTGTTTGGAGACGCCTTTCAATACCTTCGGGGATTAGGGAAACTTTTAAATGTTCCAACAAATGGTTTTTGTGAAGCAGGTGTAGTCTAAGGCAAGATCTGTTGACTTGAAGAATTCTAGTTTTTGTTTTGTGAAACAAAGTGTTGATTATCATTTTCATGGGTGCCACGATGTCTCATGTAAAATGCAGATGAGTTAACGTTTACAATAACCTTCTGCTCCTCATTGTAAACAGGAAGCTAAGTTGTGTTTCAAATCAACCAACATTACATTCCCCACTGACAATTTGCATGAAACAATTCACAGATTTGACCCGCCTTATATATTCTTGACAGTAATATATTTCAGCAAGACGTACATAAGAGAAATTCTCATAGACTGCATATAACCTCACGCGCACGTCTAAACTTCATCAATATTGTAAGAGACATACATCTATTGTTTGGACGAGGATTAGAAATATAACCTTGTTTGTAGAACACGGAAAGACCGAAATCGGTAGCCTTGAGGGGCGAATTCTCGTCCTTATTCAACAGAAGGAAATTCTCAGGCTTGAGATCCCTGTGAATAACACCCATTGTGTGACAAGTATGCACGATCTGAACAATAGTCCTCAGCAACGACGCAGCGGCACGCTCTGAATAATGCCCTTTAGTAATGATCCGATCGAAAAGCTCGCCGCCGGCGCACAACTCCATGATCAGATGAACCGAATGCTTGTCCTCAAAGGCGCCCTTGAGTTCCACAATGTTTGGCTGACCGGTCAAATGGTGCATGATCTGGACCTCCCTCCTGACATCCTCAATGTCCTCCTTGTTGACCAGCTTCCTCTTGGCTATCGTTTTGCAGGCGAACTGCTCTCCGGATTGTTTGTGGGTGCACAGATGCGTCACTCCGAACTGGCCTCTGCCGAGCTCTTTCCCGATGGTGTAATAGGAGCGAACGTCTTCCATCGGACGGCCCAAGACGGGTCCTATCGGGGAGGGCTTGGAGCGGCTCGGGGAGGCCGGCGGCGGCGTGGGTTTGGAAGGGGAGGCGGAGTGGTGGGGCGAATGGCTGGCGGTTTCGGCATTTTGTGTGGAGTATTCAGACTTTTGGTTGGTTGTGGCGGCAGCGGTGGTGGAGTTATCTGTGGTGCGGCCGTGGGAACAACAGTTCCCCATCGCGGAGCCCAGAAAGGGAAGGGGGGGTTGAAGAGAGCAGAAGGTGGGTTAGAGAGAGAAAGAGAAGGTTAGAGAGAGAGAAGAAAGAGATGATGGTGATGGCGATTATGACGATGATGACGATGATGGAGGGACGAGACGGGGAGAGAGATATTGCAGAGGATTGATGGTGAGGAATTGCAGGAGGGAAAGGCGACTGTGTAGATTTTTTTCTGTCAGGGTGGTCTTTGCGAGTTCTTTGACAACAAAGGTTGAGAGGATTTCCCGGGGAAAATTTCTTTGCCTTTTTCGGTTAGATTGTTGACCAAGGAACATTTATGATTCAAGTACAATTAAAAAAAAATTCCCCAAAAAAAAAAAAGTTTAATTTTCTAGTTAACAAGCCAAGAAAAAGAAATACATTTTTCAGATAAATTTGTCTTGGTCAACAGTTTAAAGAAAAAGAAAAGAAAAACTTAATTTGAGTGACGAATTTTGTCGCGAAGGTCATCTATTATAGCACATTTCGCGCTGAGTGAAAGATTAGTGGAATCATTTTGACGCTCAAAGTAATGTCGCGAGTGCTACCAGTTAACTTTAGCGGCAACCTTTCATCATCGAAGTTTGCTACAACTCAAAATGTCTATTTATCAACTACTATTTTTGATTTATTTTTTGTTGATATTTCATCAAGTTGTGTTGTTTCAAAATTGTTACTTTGGTTGAACATTAAGAGCTACATGCTTGATTTTTTTGGCAATCTCTAGTGAACCATATAATGTTCGCTCTCCGTATTTGGGAAGGGGGGGGCCTTTAATTCGTGGACTTCCTAGCACGTGCGCAAAAGAAAAAACAAGAAGGAAAAAAAAAATAAGACAAGAGAAGTCAAGGAGCACTGTTGGTGACTTACGGGCATTGCATAGTTATTGTTCGTGGAGAACTTTCTCGGGTTTAAAGTTAAAGTCCTCGTTCACTTTGTATGTGAAAGCATTTAACTGAAAACAAATTAACAGCGAAAGAAGAAACTCATTGCAAAACTTGCGTGTAAAAATATTAAGAATTATTTATCAAGTATGAAACTTAAACCTCAACACGCCCCCTTAGCGCTGAGTTAGACTCTTTTCAAATTGGCCAAAGACGTTGATAATTAATTGAAGCGACGAAGAATTTTTTTATCCAAACTGTCTGCTCAACCCGTATTTGATACCATGTGAGAAACCAATAAGGCTTAGATGTTGAAGTCCGATGTGCCTACATACTGAGAGAAGGGAGAAGGTGTGTGTGTGGGGGGGGGGGGGGGGGGGGGGGTAGAGATGGAGATTCTACAAAAATATATAACTTTGTTATTTGCGATAAGCAATAATATGATCCTATGGTATGTGCTTCTCTAATTAGTTTACTTTTAATTGAGTGTCAACTGTCAAGCAAAGCCTTAAATGCATTCCTTGATTTTAGAATGGAAGTAATATCACCAACTCATAAAAAATATTCCGTCTTAAATACATCTTAGCAATTAATCCACGAAACTACTGGATTTTCTTATTGGGTACGTTGAAGCACACAACTTAATTAATATCTGTATATTAACTTCTTCTTCTTTTTCATTGAAGTTTTATCTTTAGAATTCTATTTTTTTTTTATGGTACATGTATTTCTTTAGTTTCACTTTTGATTGGGTAAGCAAAGCCTTAAAATGTAGTTCCTTGATTTTAGAATAAAAGGAAATCAAGGCTTAAGAGGATTTTCGGGACATACGTGAATGAGATCTTAATTATTTATACAGAAATCTTGTTCGACAACTTGAATATAAGAGTCTGTTTAGGATTAATTTTTAATAACGAAATCCTAATATCTTTTTAAAAGTTAGCTTTAAGTTATGATCGAATCGTACTTTTTATAGAGTATACTTAAATCAATTTCAATGAGGCAAAATCACAAGGAGTTAGTGTTTCAATAACAAAAATGCTAGGATTATGTTGGTACTTTACTTAGTTAAACTTAATTATTTAAAAAAACATAAGTAATACATGATCCCTGTTGTCATGAATATGATTTAATATGTTTTTTAGCTTTTAAAGTAGAGTTTGATAAATTTGGTATCTTTGCTAAACACCTAATAATCTGATTAAAATTTAATCAAGTTTGATCATTCGATAATTAATACCAAAGAGGCTTTAAGAGACCTTTTGAGATTGATTCTAAAAAGTAGATTTTGATTCAATCAGAATCAAATCTTAAAATCAGCTTTAATCTATTTTGAGCATAATAAATTAAAAGTTATTGAAGATAATAAGTTTAGTGTCGCAAAATGACCGTACAGTGTGTTAAAATATAGAGGGTCGGGCATTCAATATCTTCTTATATGTGAGAATTTTTGTTATTTTTTTTTGTTCAAACATGATTATCCAAAAATTGATTAAATCATAATTCAAGAAAATGAGGATTCCGAATTTAAATTGAAGCAGGTATAATCAGATCAGAATCCAAGAAAATGAGGATTATATATAATCAGTTTTCAGTAAATTAAAGCAGTTATCCTTTTTTTTTTAACTAAACACTTCATAGCTAATTGAATTTGAATTTCAATAAAATTTGACCATTAGAGATAAATCAATCTCTTACACCTTCGATGTAGCTTCTCAACATTAGCCAGTAGCCTTTTGGAAAGTACGAACATGCCAACTCCAAGAAACTCTGGGATTAGCAGTTCTCAGCTTTGACTTCATTGGTGGCTCATCAAAAAACTTTAAGTGGTTTCTCAAATTCAGCTGGCAGCTTCTATGTATAAACTAATAGAATTGGACCTCCCACAGCAGTTCAATGGCTTATGAATCCAGCCTTGAACCCAGTAGAGGTTTTTGCCTTAAGCTCTTTGCACCAGTCGTATTTTAGCTTGTTTGAGATTGGGGTAACACCAAGGCCCAAGGTCCTCACTAGGAACTTTCTCTCTTTCCATGCAAAAGTACGTACCACGTTTCCTTGGAACTTCAATTCATAAGAACAGAAAATTGGGCAGCTCTCAGCAGGTCAAGCTAGCTCTCCACCTGAGAGAACCCTAAACTTGGTGAAAAGCAGCATTCAAAGACTCAGAGGGAGGGCACATCCGCACTAGCCGTGACAGATAATTGTCTCCGCGAATCAAATGTGGTCAAGAACCCGTTTGGCCTAAAAACTTGGAACAAAATGCTACAGCATGGGCGGGCAAGGGTATGCCAAGCTCTTGGCATCTTGAAAACTCAACTCTGAAAGAAAGGCTAAGTGGCTTCTAACTTTTGTCAGGCAACTTGTGATACCTTGGGATGATATTCTCTCAGTTTCATTTGCATAATGCTACTTGGTTGTGTTAAATTAGGTTGTGTTAAACTACATTACGTACAGCCATCCTACAACTAAAGCAATAAATATGGACATGTACCTCATAGGAGGGACACAATCAAATGTATTAAGCACCACATAAAAGTGAATCTTTTATCAAAACATTACAATCGCATCTTTCTGTAGGATTAGCATTGTCTAAAGGGAAAATTGGGAAAAAATGGGTTTTTGGGTTAAATATTTGGGGTTAGTGGGTTTTTTTGTGAAAGTTGTGAAAAGAGGGTGTGAAGTTCTTAAATTTCTGAAAGGTGGGTTCAATTGTGAAAAAATGGGTTTTTAAAAATATCAACTTTGCCCCTTCCCCAAAATGCCCCTCCCCACAGTAATATAAGTTCTTCGTTCCCTCCGCCCACCATTTCTCCATCTCCAATCAGAAGACTTTTCCCCCCAAACAGAGACCACTTCATCCCCTTCCCTCCAATTCTCCCTACCCCACTCCATCCCCCCCCCCCCCGCCAACCACGCAGGTTACCCCACCCCCTTCACCCCCTTCTGCGGTCACCCCCACCCCACCCCGACCCCCATATTTCCCCCCCAAACAGGACTGTCCCCCAATCCGAGACTCCCTTGTCTCCCCGCACCCAGCACCGCCCCCACAGCCCCGTCCTCCATCCCCTTCGCTTTTCCCTCAGCCCCCAACCACCACGTAGCGGTGGTCCTTCCTCCGTCCCCGCTGCTGTAGCGGACACCGTGTCGACAAAGGATCGTTTCGTGCATGTCAGCTGTAGAGGCACTGTAGAGGCATCCCGAAGCTCGACCTTGGTGCGCGCCACTGTAAAGGTACCCCTTCTTACATTTTTTGAGTGATCAGCATGTTTCTTCTACGTTTGTTCCTTCGCGCGCCGCTGTATAGCCCCACTGTTTTACTGTTGTTTCTGTTCCTGTGTTCCTGTGTTCTTTGGCAAATTCCCATGCTTCCGTACTTTGGCATGCATATTGCTTCAGTCGTAACAACTGAAATATAGGATGTACTTTGTCGTTAGTAAGATTGGCTCTCTGTCAATCTTCGAAGTTAATAGGATCGCATGGGTTTTTTGAAATCAATTAATTTGGTCTTCCTAGATTACCCTTCCCGCCAAAATTGTTGACCCTTGTTCTGGTACAAGTCGTTTTCTGCAAGAATACAAGTACGGTTATGCAAAAACACTAGTCAGTTTGTGCAGATATTTAAGTCTTATATCGAGCGACGTGACTTTAAAACTCTATGCTCGAGACTAAAAGGTTGAAAAGCCATTCACGATCTACGTTACGAAAATTTTAACTTTAAGTACTTCATTTAAGATGTAAACCTCTACGGGCATCTAGTATAAATTAAACAGAGGAGCTGACACAAAATAAAAGCAAAAAAATAGCCTACAAATATATTACCCCATCACCCAACAATCTCAACCTAAATAAGTTAGAGAAAGAGCATGCATCAAGTCGATCACGAGTCAAAGTTAATAGGGTACTTATCAGAGAATTTAGCACTTTTACATAACTGTACTTGTATTCTCGCGTAACCGTACTTGTATTCTTGCATAACACGACTTGTGTCAAGCCTTCAGCATTCGCATCCAGGTTTCTTTCATCATCAGTAAACAGAGTTTTGTCAATTATTTTTGCATTGGAAAAAAAAAAAAAAAAATAATGAATGTACTCCATTTATTTTGTAAAAAAGAAAACTCTCCTTATAGAGGGAACAAATTTGCCTCCATGAGTCCCCCAGCACCTCTTACATAAAAGAGGGAACAAATTTAGTTGCCAAAATGGATACAACAACAATTTATCAAGGAAAGGAAAAGTTAAAGTTAAGATAATTTTGCATAGAAAATTATAACGGGTGGGTGGGTGGGTGGGTGGGTAGGAGCGGGGTGGAGGATGGGAAGGGGAGAGAGGGGAGAAGGAAATCTGATTAGGAGGGAAAGATAGGGAAAGGGTAGTTTGGGTAGTTAAAAACTAAAGTCATGAAAAAACACATTTTTTTTAAGCCCTCCCATTGTTCAGAAATTTTCAAAACAAAATTCACTTTTTCTTAAGTTTACAAAAAAAAGCCCCCTTCCACTAATTTCTAACCTCAAAACTCACTTTTTCCAAATTTTCTCTAAACATAAATCTGAAATGTTGCTTGAAATGTAACAAAATTAGGTTCATCATGGAATTGTCATATAACTTTAAAGTTAGTCATTCACGTTCTACCTCTGCTGCAAGTGAAGGTTGTAATGGACACAAACAAGGTCATTAAACCTCCGATGTTCCAATCTGTTTCTTTCTTCGAGTGGATATGCTCAAATATGCTACAGTTCCTTTCACAGCCCGAAGAACTACACTTAAACTAAATTCTCGAATGCCTAACTTTTGAAGATTTGGAGCACTACTTCAATGACATGCCACCATTCATCTTAAAATAGGCAACAAAGCATATAAACTCTAACGTACTGAAATTAGCGTAGCTCTTAAGAAGGCATGACACTTACTTGGAGGCATTAACGACCCATCAGCTTAGCAGACACTCCTCCAATACCCCCCTTCGCATTTCTGAACTTCTTCATCTCACTTGTCTGCTCTATGCAATATAGGGTTGCCGTGCACATACTTTTAACACCAAGGAGCCCAGAAGTAGCTTTTCCATTCTTTGCTATCGCATATATGTTGTATTGGTTGGTAGGTAGCCTGCTGCATATAGATTCTTCCTCAATTGATCGTCCCAGTGAGTGGCAAGGATTTACAAATAAGGATCCTTCCTTTTTCTATGGAACATCTTCAAAATCTCATTCCTAGCAACTTGGATAGCATCGTACAAACATCACTGTCAACCAATCTTAGAACACGAATTAAAGGTTCCGTCAACTGGACTACAGCTGCACATTCTGCCAAATCATCAAGTCTAGCACATTATTAATATATATCTTCCCTTTACCTTTTTTTTTTTTTTTTAGATTGTCAATTCCTTTATACGTTACCGTAGCTCGTAAAGCATTTTTTGGTGCAAGAATACTCCGACGCATTAAAGTTGGTTCCAAAATCGAGTTGGATCAGGGCTAAGTATTCCCCTTCCAACGGTATGCTTTCTCATCAAATGTGATGCGTGTTCGTGTGTGGGTGCGTGACATGAATCTTGAGGAGGTTCGGCGTCAACTTAGGGAAAAACCTGTACCATTAGTTACTGACTTGCTGTTGGTATATTGATTCCTTTGCTGGGAATTTTCTGGTAAATAAACAGATGTAGCAGTCTTGCGATTTGAAAACTGAAGTTTTGTTTAATTTGATGTTTTGAGATGGATATAGGAATTGTTTTCATTTTTCATAGCTGGTATGCTTCAGGCAGCATAGTGCCTGTGAAGAGGTGAAGTCATGATGGCTCTGTTTAGGTGTCACTGTGGCATAAGAAGCTTGCTGTGAAGAGCAGTATTAGCTGCTCAAATCAATTCTTTTGCTGTTTCTTGGTTATGGCATGCCCAAGAAAAAACAAACTTGAAGTACTGATGCCTAGAAGTGCACATAGTTTGCTTGCAGCAAGATGTGTCCCTTATGCAGGCACACATTGATTTAGAGGTCAACCAAGTTGGGTTTGGCGTCATTATGCATATCTCACTTGGAATACTATAAGGGCCCCAGAGGAAGAGTTAACGTTTCGACCTGATCTCAGCCAGTGGTAGACACCTCATTCCGGAAAGATTCATGCAACAAACTAAACCTTGTTGCATGAATCTTTCCAGTAATTCCTTCTGCTTCCCAATATGTTTAAGCTAGCATCAATTAAGGAGCATTTTACGGGACATTAGGATTGAATGCTAATTTGGAAAACTTGGTTTTAGTGATACATCCCGCAGAAGATAAAAGTGGTATTAGAATATTCTACACACTGATGTGTGACTACACATGACAAGCATGCATTCTAATCTACTTTGCGTATTATTTACACAGTTTGCAATCTAATTATGTGATTTTTTGTTTAATTACTCCTATTTATACTATCACAAAACGAATGTTCGTTAGTTAGTTATATGAAATCTTTAGCATCAAGCATATGTGAGAGAACTAAAGAAAATGCCTTGAAATAGTCATGCCTTGATGTATGCATCATTCAGTTAGGCAATAAAGACCGAAGCAATCCTAACATTTCTATTCTCGAGAATATACGCCGATGTAGGAGAATATAAGCCGATGTAGGAAACATCAATGGTTAATAATTAACGCCCTAAAGTTTTACCAAGTATGTTAACATGTTACTCTATATGAGCAGATTTTAAATATGGTCGAGTGCATGTAAGTTGCTTTTAATGCGACATTAGTGCTGTTAAGGCAATCTGAGACGTGTATATGATGTCAAGTGTCTTCTGAAGTTGGTTAATATTGGGAAAATTAGGAAATGAGGGGTTTTGGGGTAAATTTTTTAAAAAATGTGGGTTTGTTTTGAAAATTTAAGAAAATATGGGTCTACTTTTTATAATTTATGAACAAGGGTAGAGGTTAAGAAAATATGGGTTTTTTCAACTCCTTTAAATTGCTCTACCTTGTACCCTCCCCCATCTTCCCCTCCAAATCACATTTGACATTCGTGCAATACATACATGCCCCACAGCCCCTCACCCTCTCACCCCTATCCTTCCCACCCCCACCCCATGCGCCACCCTACCCCCACCCACCCATCCACCAAGTCCCATGTTAGATTTACATTACTGTATGGGGCTACTTTGTGGGTCAACTGGCTTCTACCACAATCAGAGCCTTCAAATAATACTTAGCTACCTTCCCTACACCTATCTTGAGGATTATAGGAATAAAACACTTTTCTCCTTCGAAGTAAATAATCCATACCCAATTCCGGCTTTGCACATGTTCATGATGCTCATAAAAATAATTTACTACCAAGCAGATGCAAGTGTATTTAAATGCAACTTCTTGTTGCCCATCATCTGTTATCAATCGCAAAAAACCATACTATAAATGCTTAATACAAAACAGAGAAACAATATAACATCAAACTCGATGCCGTCTAATAAGTATAAAATCTGAAAGTAAACAAAACAAAAACATGATAGAAAGAAGAATATCCACATGAATGAAGGTCCATACAACAACATTAGTTTGTTGTCCAGTAGACTAAATGGGAGCGGAAGGGCTGTAATGGTGGTTTTTAGCACTCAGTATTGAGCTTTAGGCCATCCCCTGACTACGGATTTAGAGTATTCAGCTTTGCTTGGACATTGCTAGCTGCATCACAAACCACTCTATCACCATATTTGTTCAAACAAGGGCCAACATGGCACGCGACCAATGGAGTATCCTTTATTCTATTTGCTTATGTTGCTTTTGTAGCCAAAAAGAACATGGCATCACTCAGATAAAGGATATGCATGGCTGATTTTGAGCAAGTTAGAGAACAAGAAACAATGCTAGTTCAGGCACTTAGACACTTGATGACATTTAGTGTATCTTGCTTATGGCAGCTAAAAAATATTATTAATCGTGTGCTATGATTAAGTTATTTCGTTTTGGTGGACCTGTTTGGTTGGCCATAATCCTTTTTCGTGTGTAGTCAGTATTGCTATCGACTTGCCCAATACACCTGTTATGTGGTTTGATCATCCAGTGTCGTTGTTCATATCATGTAGTCGGAATCATCCCTCCGTTTGCTCCTCTAACAAAACTGGTATAGACCTACCAATTCACGCGACTATGGGGAAACCAACATCTTCTTGAGTTTCCATAAATACAACCTCTTTCCATCGAACGTACTTAATATCTGTCTTTTCGATAAATTGGTCTTCGACATTTGATATATATGCTCCCCATTCGACCTTCACCTCGGTGGTTATAAGTGTTGGAAACGTCGGGTCTACCAACACGGTATTACCTTCATCGAACGTCGGTTTCGGCAATCTTCCATCTTTAGTACAGCCGAACTATATTAGCTTACGTTTCATGGTCATTCGGACTCCTTACTTTGTATATTTTACCGTTATATGTACTATGTGTATAAAATCATTGCAATTTTGCAATATGGGTATGCATGATCACGACAGTCGCGTTGTATAATGTACTGCATAGTTTTTTGATAATTTGATATATGCAGATACTAAATGGGTAGCGTTAAGGAGTTGTTCTGCTACTGCCACTGGGGGGGTGTTCGACGCAATGTTGCTGGTCGAATTGTCGTAGAGGGAGGAAACAGCCAGCTGCTATATGTGGATGAAAGCACATTGTACGATCAATTTGTAGCTGAGGCCTGTGATGCGTGCTCAATTGATTCACGCAACAAGTCATTTGTGTTTTGCACAAATGAAGAGACGGGGCAGATGGTGTCGTTGCAAAACCAGCGGTCTTTGACGCTAATGTTGCGTTTACATTCAGGAGCCAACATCCACGTTTTCATCGCCGATGGCAGGCCGAATGGGGGACAATTACCCGATGCGATGTAAGAGCTTTAATGCTTGTTTTTTTTTCCTTTCCCTAGTATGGTTGAGGATGTTGCTAACACCTACTTTCATTTTTTGTAGGGTGTCAAATAATTGCTCACACTCAGTGTCTCCTGTCCACTGTGCGGGTGAAGCAGCTCATCTTCACGATCCCAGTCAGGCAGGCCCACTTCCCAACACGCTTGTCGTTAGTCCAATGAAGCACGTTTCAGCCTCACCGATACATGAACTCCGCGGTACCAACAGCGATAGGGAGACAAGTCCAGCCCCCTCCGGTCATGATCATGTGGTTAACGATGCTGGGATGGAACTACGTTCAGCCTGCTTCGAACCAGAGTCTCTACAAATATATGATCCGCCCGAAAATCATGTCATAGATGGAACGATTATTGCTTCGCATGTTGACGACATTCATTTTCAGAAAGGAAGCATATTCCAGGATACTAAAGCATTTCGGCGCTGCCTATACTTCCTTACGCTGAACAAGAAATTCAACTGCAGATGGAAGGACAACAACAAGGGTTACCTAAGGGTAATATGCAGCATTAAGGGATGTCCATGGTATCTAACTGCCGCGTGCACTGGTGAATCAACGTACGTTAGAGTAATAACGTACACGGCGACTCACACGCACAACATGGGTGATGATGCTAGTTACGTCCCCGTTGTGAAGGCAAAGTACCTTGGGGAGAAGTTTAAAAGGAAGATCGTTGAGAGCCCCGATTTCAGCCCTAACAAGATTCGAACCATCTTCCACGAAGATCACAAAGTTCGTATGTCTTACAATCAGGCTTGGAGCGTGAAAGAGTGGGCTAAGGCTAGCATTGAGGGCGGTGTTCCAGCCCAAGGTTATGCATACGTTCCATGGTTATGTGAACGCCTGACTGCTGCAATTCCTGGGACACGTGCTACGTACCGGACAGCAACTGAAGACAATCACCGGTTCAATCAATTGTTCGTAGCGTATGGTACGTCCATAGCTGGTTTCCACGCTGCATGCAGGCCGTTGATTTTCATGGACTCCTGCTTTCTCAAGAACTTCTATAAGGGTTGCGTTTTCTCTGCTTGTGCTTTGGACTCAAACAACGGGTTGTATCCGTTGGCATATTCCATAGCATCCGCCGAGAACGATGTTGATTGGCATTGGTTTCTGAGTGAGCTGCGAGAGGTGCTGGACAAGGATACCGAATTTGTGTTCATGACGGACAGGAACAAAAGTCTAGTCGACGGCATCGCCAAGCTGTTTGGGCCTGATTGCAATTCCCATTGTCTTCGTCACCTAAAGGAAAACTTCCGCAAATACTTGGTGAAGAATAACGGATGGAAAACTAAGAAATGCAATACGGCATTGGAACTGTTGGACAGACTTGCGAGAGCCCGTGATCATAGGCAATTTATGCACCACTACGGTGAGATGTGCAAGCTGGACAAGAACTTCTCCCTTTGGCTCGAACAAAACAAGCCACAGCATTGGGCTAATGCTTATTTCCCCTTTAGAAGGTGGGATTGGTTATCCTCAAATCCAGCCGAATCGTATAATGCATGGCTTGGTAAGCATCACCTCCGAGACTTAAATATCCATCGTTTCATCAAAGAGCATGTGGTCATTCTTACATCTTTCTTAGCTGCCAAAAGCGAGAGCATTTCAAAGTGGCGTGCACCTGTTGGTCCCCGAATTGAAGAAAAGATTGAAAAATCTAAGAGCAGGGCTCTTTCCCTTATCAGTAGGTGTATGTTCAACCAAACCTTCACTGTCTCCGACAGCCATAATAACAACTATGCTGTGGATTTGTCAAAGGGACATTGTAGTTGCCAGGAGATGGAGTATACAGGGATTCCTTGTCCACATGCCATGGAAGTCCTTCCCAAGTCCGGGATGAGCGTTTATGACCTTGTCGACCCCGTCTTCCTGGTTGACCAGCAAAAGCTTTTGTTCGAGCATCAAATTCCTCCTGTTCCGACCTCCGATGAGCCGACATTTGACCAGATCTGTAAGGACATCGAGGAGGATGGTAGAATAGGCAATCCCAGAGGCCTCTTCCTCGTGCAGCCACCAAGAACCAAGCGGCCTGCAGGTCGCCCACGCACTACTCGGATAGAGTCGCAATTTCAGGGCAAGAGGATTTCCCGTTGCTCGCGTTGCAATCAATCTGGTCACAATCGTTCGAGTTGCAAGAGTGCACTAAATGAAGCGGGCACCAGCTATGTCACAAACAACCAGGAAGTCTAACCGAGGTAATTGCCTTTTCATTTTGATCTTATCTGATGCCTAGCTATAGTTTTATCCTCTAGTCTTCCATTGTGATGCGTTGAATTGATACATTGGCTCAAACACGCCCCGTCCTTTGAAGCATTTCATTTAATCGTTTAAACTGCAACTCTTGGGAATGCACATTAAATCTCATTTCGAATACAGTCCTGAATTATGTTTAATTAAGCATGCTCTGTCACTTCAACCCCTTCATGTCTTGTCCTGTTTACATAGTCATGTAAGCATGTCAATATATTTAGAAACAGGTAAAATCAGAAGTGCAATGGTGTTATGCTTTAGCCCGTGAATGCCCAATCGTTCAGGGGCTCTCACAAATGTAACATTGGCCTGTTAGCCCTCCGGAAGGACGGTCATTGAGTCCACAACTGCACTGTTGGGGGCTGTCAACCCAGGTGCCTAATTGGTGCCGAAGATGGCATTTATCCGTGTGCTATAGCCCCCTCTCAATAGATAATAGCCCACAGTTCCTTGGTTGTAGTTCAACGCTGAACCGCCCGGGCCGGTTAACTATGGAATGCACCAATTACTAATATTTATACATTAGAATCGTTAACATGCTACCCATGCGTAGAACAAGAGACGAATATGTTGGAATGTACACAGTTGAAATTCATAAGCTGTATGCAATCGCTGTAAATTGATTCATACGTTATTACTATTATGTGCACCCTGTCTACCTTTACGCTAGAGTTGTCGTGCATCTTTACAATTATTTCCCATTGCTTTATGTAATTGATATTAAATTCTTCCAAAGTGCTTTTTGGGTACGAAAAGGATAGTCCTTTTTCAATATTGTTGCGAGGTGTCTTGAATGAGGTAAGCTGTCATTGGCATCAGTTGGTGAGTTACATATCCTTGAATGAATATGAACCGAGTTATTTTTCAAATACCATGGACAGTGACTTGTCTTGTCTTTGACAAAGTAATAGCTGAGTAATGGTTTAAAGGGAATTTTGCAAGATGTTCTTACATAGTTCCGTTGGTACTCGGCCAACAGAGAGTGCTCAAATGTATGCAATCAGCAACTATTGATATAGCTACTAAGTATATTGGAAGCAGTTGTTGGTATATATTACAATATAACTCTGTATCTTACTGAAAGAACATAAAGCATGATTGTTCTCCTTAGCAGTGCTTATTTCCTAGTTCCCCTCATCATTGTAGTTGCTCAAAATATGTACCTTAGATTATGAAGTCATTTAGACAGTTAAGATATCTTGATGCAGAGAAACAAGAAAAAGAATACTAGCTCAGCGCTTCACGCTTATAAGAGTATATGCTTAGGATGTGGTGCAAGAACGGATGCCCATGATAGGGGTCGGGCTGGGAATTAATTGTTCAAGCACGTGATACGGTATCTGATAGGACACCCGGATGAGAGTAGTGGACCTTATAAGTATGATGCTGGACGGCAGGGGTGTGCTTTGATTCATTTATTCGAAGTAAACCTACTCTTGCAAATCTGTCATTATGGGCAGGGGTTTTGGTTGGGCTTTATGAATTGGACGACATGAGATTGAATTTTTGGTTAGATTGAGGACTTTAGGGACAACCATATTTGGGTATGCAATAGTAACGTGGCCAACCGTATATTTGAGTTAACATTGCGCCACCCTTTGGGCACTAGTATGTGTCTTTTTCTGGTTATGCTTTGTTTTTCAAGGGGGTTGGTTTTCCGTTGTATGTGACAACGTCACTCAGTGGCTATTTTCAGTTTTCACTCTCTTTACTGTGGACGAACAATGACTGGAAATTTGACACCATTTTCCTGATTCAAGCTTCCACTCTTTACAGGTTGTGGGCGTGGATTGTAAATATCGATGTAAATCTTGAAAACTTTTTGAAGCTGGCCTAATTTTATTATGGGTCACACTGAAGATTTGATACAAAGGAGGTCTTCAACCGATTGAGAAGCATGGCAACAATAGCAAGCTGATTGGGTGCGAAATGCTCAAGTAGATATGACTATATGGTATAGCAGCTGATGTTGCCCTGAATCTTGTTCCGGCTTTTGCAGACTTGCTTTGGTGTACATATTGCACCAGTTTTGCTATTTTGTAACTTATTCAATATGTTTTGTGGAATTATGGTAATTGCCCCGTTAAGCTGTAAAGAGTGGTGCCCAAGCCCCCGTCTTCTTACCGGGAAGCAATCCTCTACTTCATGGGGTAGTCTTTTGGACATGCCTCAGTGATATTTTTTGTAAGCAAACTGTCGTACGATACTAGCAAGCAATGTGTATATATCATATTATTAGCTTTGGTTAATCTTGTTGGCAAATATTTCGCATTACATTTTTAGCCTTCCTAAAAGCAGGTCAAATGAAAGACGTGGTTTTGTTAGGCGGGTTTTGTGTTGTGTCTAAATTTCGGTGAGGATTATCGCCTTGATACTGCA